>SNQJ01S0041553.1:79337-95262 GCA_010110895.2 Picea sitchensis | reverse complement strand
TAACTGACGATGACAAACTGAAGTCGATGTCCCGCGTTGGCGCTCTGACTAGCTCCTGCTCACTAACCTCTGAGACCTCACTGGTACCTCCCAGCCAACGCTAGGGGTACTCTTCTTCCCCATGAGCCCCCCGAGACGCAAATGGGCCACGCACAAAATACTAGAAAATGCTAGCTCCCAGCTCGCATTGTGAGGTCGAGCTACCACTCGTTACCCGAGCTGGGTATCCCAACTCCCACAAGATAAATTTAGTCAAGATAAAATTCTGGCAACGTAACTTTACGCAAACAAGACGTGATCCATACTCCTCCGCCGCCATCCTTTTTATATAGTTTCCTTAGTGATTAATTTCCCAAACCCTCATTAGATTATTTTTATTAAATTTTATTAGGACAAACCTCCCTAGTACATATGTCACCCGATCCCTTAGTTGCACCAGAAAATCAATTTATTAATTAATTAATTTTTCTTATTTCCCTCACCCACCTAAAAGCGTTCCTAAAAAATCTCCTCAGTGTCCCTTTATTCCCTTACATTTCTTAAATGACTTACGCCTTACTTAAAGCCTAGTTTAGTTCACAAATAGAAAGTTTCAAAGGCTAGATTCCCTACTAAGTTAGACATTCCCCTTTTTCTTTAAGTTTCCCCTTTTCTTTAAGTTTCACTTTTTCTTTAAGTTTTCCTTTTTCCTTAAGTTTCCCTTTTTCTTTAAGTTTTCATTTTTCCTTAAGTTTCCCCCTTTTTAAACTAAGTTTACAATTAGCAAGTTTAGACAAAAACAACCATTTACCCCTTTTAATAGTTAAACCTTCATTAAAAATTTTACTTTAATTATTAATGCTTGAATTTTCTTTACCCCCTTTTTGATACATGTCCATTTAGCTTTTTTTTGTTCACATATTTTACATAGACCTAGGTTTTAAATTCACTAGGCTTGGTGACAATTCTTAAGGGAAAAATTTGTTGTTAAACTTTACTCATACTATCATTCAATTTAAAGTTGACCAGGTCCTGAGGAGGCATAGTTTTCTAGGCACTATGTTTATTAACTTACCATAGTTAAAATCGAAATGTTCCCTTCAGGACACACTACGTGCTCCAAGGGTGTCACTTACCTCTTTTTGTTTTATTTGTGCGACGTGCCCTTCAAGACGCACTACATGCTCCAAGGGTTCCACTCGCCTCTTGACTGAATTTGGTAGACGTCAAACCCCTAGAGTCAATACTTTGTTAGGTGACCTTGTGGGAGACTAAGGGCCTCTAAGGAATAAGGACCTTTCCTTACTGCGCGCCATTTAGAATCATCATGAGCGATTGTCACAGTCTTCCCTTACGGCATTGTGGATCTCTTGAACTAGGTAATCATTAACCTATAGTTCAAGCCACAGCGGGAGTGCTAGTAGGTTGTGGCAGGGATACTGCCACACCTCTCCCTCAATGTCTCTGGTTGTCGTGTGTGACCCCTTTACTCCTATGTGAATCTGGTTATCAAGCTACCGTCAGCCTGCATCCATCAACAAAATGTGTCAGCTATAACAATCAACATCATAATATCTCTTCATATGTCACATCTATAATATCAAGAACATCCAAACCATAACAGTCCACTCTCTTACTCGATCTGGAGTCCAAGGAGATCCATCAATGTCGTCGGCATCCTCTAACATCCAGAGTCCTGCACACTTAGGAAAACCTAGTCAATAGCACCTGTCGATATAAATATAGCAAAATAATATATCATCAAATCCAAAACATCTCATAGGAATAATCAAAACAGTCAATCGTATAATGGACCAGATCACTTGAACACAAGTGTCCTCAAATAATAATTCTGATCAGGTGTGCACAAGAGCGGGATGTTACATTAAAGTAATAAACGCACCGAAGTTTCAAAGAAAAGAAAAAAACGACTTTGTTTTTTTACAATTGAAAAATAAGAGGGAATTTAAAATCAAATTTCATAAAGTCATTTAAATAGTAAAAACCTATTCACTATTTCATTATTTTATCAAAATTTACAGTGGAAATATTTGCAAGACAGCCATATCAGAGAGAACTTTGGAGCAACAGAATACTTTAGAACAATTGCAAGAGAGTCATACTGGAGAGCATTAAAGAAACAATTTTTTCCTTTAGGATATACATAGAAAGAAATTATGGAATGGCAGAAGTTGAGAAAAGGAAAAGGGAAAAGTGTGCAAAATTTTACTGAGGAGTTTAGGAAGAGAGCATTGGCTCTAAATATTTCATTATATTCTCCAAAAACCCTTCTAAAATCCATTGGTGCCTTGCATAGCTATATTCACCATATTATTCTTTTATTTAATCTTACTAATCTTGATGAAGTATGTGCCCAAGCTACGCATATTGAGTCTAAGGGGAAGGATGTTAATGATGGTTCATCCATGGAGCCTGTTCAACGAAAGGGAAGTAAGAACAAGGGAAAGGAGAAACAAACAGCCATAGTAAGGGAAAAAGATGAGAAGTTTGTGTGCTCTTTTTGCGAGAAAGAGGACATGATGAAGACCATTGTTGGAAGATGCATCCTGAGTTAATTCCTAAAAGGTTAAATGGAAAGCAAAAGACTATTACCACAGATCAACAAATTTTGGGGTCTGACTCAAGTGATGAAACACATATCACAACTGCATGAGTGTAAGGTATACTATATTCTCATGCTAGTTCAAGCTCTTCAATTCCATATCCTAATTCTGAAAGAATAAGAAGTGAGTTTTTTCATATAAGGGTGATAACTAAGCATACAAAAGTTGATACTATTTTTTATATTGGTTCCCAAGTAAATATGATATCTGAAGCAATTTGCAAGAAACTAGGATTGGAGACAAAACCTCATAAGAACCCTTATCCTCTCAGTTAGGTATGTGATGATGAAAAGCTACAAGTAACCATACATTATAAACTTAGATTTGTTATCACTTCTAAATTTGTTGATGAGGTTGAACTAGATGTGGTTCCTCTTGACATATGTGGTATTGTATTGGGAAGCCCTTACTTGTATGACACGAAAGCCATTTTCTTCAAAGAGGAGAACATGTACAATCTCATTAAAGATGGAATTGAATATATCGAAAGAGCTCATCACATGAAAAGTGATATTTCTCTTGTAACTGCATGACAACTAAAAGGGATTGTGCATGCAAGCAAGAATGTGTCTCTCATGTCTGCAAAAGAAATTGAAGGGTGTGATCTTGAATGTAATAATGAAATAGTTAAGTTTGTTCCTAGCTATGAAGTTTTTCAGTATTCTCCAAAGATTCCACATGAGGATTCATTGTATGCAAGTATCAGGGATCCTATTAAGAAGAATAAGGGAGTTGTTAATTCATTTTTTGTAGCATCTATGTGTTCACTATTACTAGTGATGTGTTGTGATTCGTTATTAGTGGAAACATTGAATACAAGTAGATGTGAAAGAAAGAAAATGATTGATTATGTTAGCAACATTATTTCATATTTCATCCTTGTTATTTAGTTTGCTATAATGAGCCAACTGGTCTAAGTATGGGGGACAGATACATATCAAGTGGGGAGGCATTATCCTCACTTAGTGTCTGAATGAAAACCTTTTGGTGGTCCAAAAGCTTCTCAGTGGGGAGGATTGATCCAGGAGGATCCAAGATACCTCAAAATTAAAAGGTCTTAAAACTTGATGCAAAGGTCACCATGATGAAGTGCTCAATGAGAGATTTCCCACATCGATTGAATGGGTTTAAATGGAATTTGTATGAGAAAGATATCGCGTTCTAAATTTTTTGTCAAACAAGACAAAAAGGAAAAATATGACACATGGTAGTCCCAGAGGAGGACACATGGAAGTCGTATGAAGTGACACGTGGAATATGTATAGACATGTTGCAGGTTGAGTAGTGGACACATGGCATAGGCATGATGTGGCATCCAAGTTGGGAGGTGATGTGGCATACGAGTTGACAGGTGATGTGGCATCTAAGTTGGTTGGTGATGTGGTGTCGTCATGACGTGGAAAAATTAGAGGTTGCAATGTCGTAGTCTTTGATTGTTCAAGAAGGTTCTATGTTAAATTGGAAAAGGGGTAGTTGGTTGGGATCGAACCCCCAACCTCTAAGCTACAGGTGCAACAACTTAACCAACAAGTCAACATAACCACTTGGAAAGTATCATCGAACTTTCTATATTTAAAGTCAAGTTTATTGTATATGACAAAGAGGGGAGGTCTACTAGTTTGACCCCGCGACCTCCCCTCCGACTAAATATCAACGTCCATCTACTAGCCAATATGTCAATCCTTTATTGCATGGAACATTAACCAAGCTTTATGGATTTGATTTGGAATATTGTGTGGGCTGAAAAATCCAAATAGTCCACGGGTTTGACCCTAGGTCTGTTGGATCTATTTTTTGTAAAACAAGGTCGAGTTACCAATGTGTCATGGATTTCGCTTTGGTCATGAATGTGATAAATAATGTTTTTAAGGTCGCATTATTTCATAATATTGAGGTATATGATTTTTACCCATCATGGTGAATTGTAAAGAGGAGAGAGGTAATTCTAAAATCTTTTGGAGGCCATTGTGTTGCAACAAAGTAGAAGACCAACTATTGATATTGAAGATATTGATGTGATTCTCTTATTTGCATCATAATTGAAAAGGCCACTCCATTGGAAGCATACCAAGAGATGTATCCCACACTAGGTGAACTTCGTCATCATCTCGTTGTGTCATTATTATTTATTTGATGCTTATTATCATTGCTCATAGTCTCTTTATGTATCTCTTTTGTTTTGGTTTTCACACTCTTTAAAGTAATCAAGTCATTAACTATCTAAGTAAAATATATGGATCGGTGGTGGTGTCTATCCTTACTCCTTCATCCATCTCTCCTAAGGTTTCCTTTTCTTGTCTTCCTCCTTTATAACCTTCACCTCTCTCACCAAATCTCTCCTTTAACCATCGATCGGCCAACCTTCCATGTCTCTACAACTCTCGTAACTTCTCTAACTCTTTTCTTTGACTATTGTCACAATTTATCTCCTTATGTGATTGATCGAGTCTCTTCATCAACTTTATCATCCGGTTCTACCACCTCTTTTCAGTAGCCACAACCCTTCTTAGAGCTCATTCATCTCTTGCATTCTTCTCTCAACGACCCCCCATCTCAAGAAACTCATTCTTTATGCTAACTGGTGAACCCTCCTGCAAATCAATTTCCCCTGAGTGCAGGGGTTTACACTTCCATATCAAGTGAAGGAACATGTAGCATCCCTTCTTCCTCTAGTGAAATCTTGATCCAAAGAGGGATTTCCCATAACAATCTACCTTTGGCTCCTTCTTTGAATACTTCTACTTTTGAAAAAAAATGGTGGTTCTCTGCAACAAACTCAATAATATATCCTTCCAAGGTAGTCTGCACCTAGAAGTCTGCAACATGAGAGCTCTGATGATCTAACCGGTGAAGAGCCGCTAGACCCATAGCAATCCAATTATATCTCCTTTTAACTAAATCTTTGTATTCTTGTGCTTCTTTGAGCCACTCTAACCACTAAAATACCTCTTCTAGGAATCTGATCCAAAAGATCTCGTACTGGTCACTTGTAGGTTCTGAATATAAGACAACACTCTTCACAACCCTAAAGCTTTTATGTCCTAGCTCAACTTCACGTTGTATGAACGTGTCACACCTTATTTCCCACCAATTCTCAACATCAGACTTGTAAATCCGATGAGGCATCCTCTAAAAACCCACTTTAAATATTGGTCCTAACAACATAACCATTTGTTGGCACAAGATTGAAACCATGGTTCTCTAAGGTTGCTAACAAAAGGCACCGTTGTAGTCTAGCAATGTCGACATATTCATCCTTCTACAAGGGAAATAAGTCTCACCTGAGGCATAGCCAAGACGTGGATGATGAAGTGAGTCAGAGAGAATGCAGCATCAAATTTACCTTAACATTAATTAGAACCATGGAACAGATCCCATAGATATACACAAACAGTGATCAAATACTAACTAGACAAGAAATAATTTATTGCGCGATAGAACATAGATTCATACATGTCATGACAGATCAGCAATAAATTTTAATTTTAGGGCCCAAAATACATCTTTATATTAGCAGCTCCAACATCCTAAAATCATCATACATCATAGGTCTTTGATACAATCTCTTGCACAACAAGATATGACTCTACATAACCCATTACAGACTCAAGATCGTGCTGCGAAGGCAACATGCCTATAAGCAAAGACCATTATAGTAGCACAATACAACTCAGATAAGAAGACCAGAACCCCAAAATCTGAGCTACAATACTAATCTCTCCTACTCAAAAATAACAATAACAATGAAAAAAACAATCCACAAAACCCAACCAGATGATCGTCCCCTTTCCCATTACATAGCTTCCATATTTATACTTTTTCCTTGGTCTCTTGTTGGATTCCTTGTTCTGCTATTTTTTTCGTCTTTTTCCCTATTGGTGCTCTATGTTCTTAGACTTTTTCACTACTCATCTAGTTGGTGCATGGTGCTTTTGGTTGTCTCCGCTGCTATTACACTTTCAGTTAGCTTTCCATTCTTCTAATTCTTTTCACCACTTCTTCATCTTACAACTAACATACATTGATTTCTACAAAACTTTGGCATTTCCAAAAAAAGAGGCCCAACACTCATGATTGATATTGATAGGATTGAGCCTTTAGTCAATCAATGGATTGGGGAATAAAAATATTGATTCTCAAGAAATGTTTTGAAAAATATATCAACATAAATATTTAATATAAGAGTGTTGTCCACGGTGTCAAAACATGTTTCCATGCAACCTAAAAAATATATCTCTCGGATATGTATAAGAGGAAACTCGGATGAAGAAAGATGCAAGATGAAATATAAACTCATTGAAAAATTAACTGAACATATGATAATATATGTTCATCCAATGCCCAAAAATTAAAATTAAAAGTGATGACAACATATAACCCAAAAGAAAAATAAGTTAAGCTAACTATGTTAAAAAAGTCTATACAAAAAATCATGTTGGCCGAAAGTAATCAAAGAAAAGAGTCAATGGAAAAGAAACCATTTGAATAACTCCAAGACCATGATAAAATAATCATCCAAATACATCACAAGGAGTTGGAGTGATTTGGATTTCCAATAGACAGAAAATTAATACTCAAAATTTAAATTCAATGTGTATGGGACAACAAGATCAACACTTCTAAAAAAATCCAATCAAGGAAAGTCTTCAAGTTTGAATCATGTAGATATGAATATGTAACCATTATGAGTGTTGATTCTCACCACAAGAGGGATGGAATTGTATTCTTTTAAAATATCCCACTTGTGAGATGGCCCAATACCTGAAAAACGAAATGCATAAAATCAATGATCTAAAAATTACCCAACACAAAAAAAATTGAGAATGAAATGAAAGGAATTTTTCCCATATCAAAATGGGTCTTGACCCAAAAATCCATTCAAGGGAGAAAAAAATAGCAAGCAAGGCTTCTTTTCTTTCCACCTATGTTGTGAATTCATGTACTGTTCAGCCAACGATAAAAAGAAAAAAAAAAAATAGAAAACTAATTAAAAACTAGGAAGAAAAGATCATTTATGCAAAGGAAATATACTAGCCTATCCTATCCTACTATTCTATGCTACAATGGCTGGAAAATGAGCTATGTAAATTCATAATGCCAATGTAGCCATTCAAATAATCTCAAGCCTACAAACACATGTTGATAACAAAATATTAGTAACATAACTTGGAATAAAAATAGACTAAAAGTAGAAAAAGTTAAAACATCAAAAACTCTATTCACCATACTAAATATGTCATAGTGATAATTCATGGGAAATCTATCCAAGTAAGATCCCTCCAACCATGCTTCAATTCTATCATAAAATGTTGCACTACTATCATAGAATTGATGGAGGGAGTTTAGGGGAAAGTAGCATACCAAATGAGAACCATGCATAGAATTTGTGTAAAGTGTACCCGATGAAAGAATATTTTTGCTAATAAAGTTGTAAATCCCTGAAGACAAAACAAAAGAATGAGGGCCTAACATAACTATCGGTGTAGACCAAAGTGCTTCATTATCTTGGCAAGCCTCCATGGACTCACACTTCAAGCAACCATCAACTTGAGACAAATTAGTGAAATCAAATGATATACATGGACTAGCATCCACCATGGTGTGAGAGATATCTTCAGGATAATGGTGGAAGTCACTAACATTAACAATCTCAACCAAAGGGCTACTTGAACAAGAAGACTCTCTACTAATCAAAATTGAAGATGAAAAAGAAGAAGACATCGTGTGATCTACATTTGCTACAACATTTCCTTCATCCCGTGAAAATGGTTGACAAGGCATGGTTGTGATAAGTTCATGGGAAGATGACTTATCCTATCTATCTTCCATATGCACATTACCACCATCAAGTACTTCAAAAAGGGTCATCCCTGTTAAGTTTATTTGAGTAGGACAATGGGTGGATTCCTGCAAAATTGAACCATTAGAGAGATCTGAATACAAATAATAATAAGTAGAAGAAGTGAGAGAATTAAAGGCTTTCCTTGAGCAAGAAAGATTTTCAAAAAGTGGCTCTTTGAATTGTAGTTCCTCCTATTTAAGAACATTGATGGTTGATTGTGAGTCGGTAGACTCTACACTAGGAATGGTTTCACAATCAATGTGTTCTTCCTCAACATGGTTTTCCTCTTTCAAGAACAAAGTGGATGGTTGTGCAAAAAGAAGCATGTCTCGTATGCTTATTTTTTCTCCTGAAGTGAAATGATCAACATGGTTTTTTTCTCCTACACACTATGAGAATTTGAAATATCTTTCATAACATACTCATGGTTAGAAGAGAGAATTAAATCACAAGAATCCTTAGAACAAGAAGGTTCAATAAATAAGCAATCAATAATATGAAAACATTCTTGATCTATATCAGTTGAACTAGGAGAATTGATAACAACATGATAATTCAAATTAAAAGAAACTAATTTGAAATTATCCATGGGTGGGGAAGGATTCATGTCATGAGTGTCTATATTTTCTTCATTAACAAAATGATCAACATTCATTTTTTTCTCCATATCCTCCCCCTCCATTTCTTGTGATAGAAAAGACAATATAGGATAATGAGAACCTAACATAACCATTGGTGTGATCTAAAATGTCCCAATATCAATAGGATAACCCTCCTCTTGGTCAACTACAGAAAAATATGAACTCTAATTTACAACACAAGAGGTCTCTTTCTCGTCACAAGGAAGGAAAGGGGGAATGGAGTGGTGGGAGGATACATATATATCTTCTGAAAAAGAATTATCTCTATGATCTATATCCCCCATAGTAAAGAAAGATCTAGATGAACCAAGTTCGACCATGACATTATCATTTTCAACATTCTCATGTAAATCCAAATCAACATGTGAAGAAACATTAAAACATGATTTAGATTCTTCATCCACCCTGTTGATATGTTTCATTAATAAGAGAAACTAAACATGAAATCAAATCATTGTTAGAGGGCCTATCATCCAAAGGAAATCTATAGAAAAGATGAGTAAATCATATAAAACTATCTTCAAGAGATTCATCTTCATTTTTCCTAAGATCTAATATCTCTACACACAAATCATCGTAATCATAATTCTCAAAAGCATGCAAAAATTGACGCATAAACTACTCCCATGTGTGAATAGAGGCAGTCGACAAAGTCTCACACAAGATCTTGACCTGACTTGCAAAAGTGAGAGTGAACAACCTGTAAATGACACTTCCATTAGTAATATGGTGAGAACAACAAATTTTCTAGAAATTAAAAGCATGTTCAGATGTAGTTGTCTCTCCCTCACCATGAAATTTAAGTTGTGACAAGAAATAAAATATTTCGAGGAGGTTCAGAGGTACAATATCATAAAAACATCTCCATAAAGGGATATGGGATGGAGCCATTAGTAAATTAAAACAAGTTAATAAGAATGACTCCATAGACTCAACTTGTCATCAATCCCTCCTTCTAGTGCAATTTATGTTGACAAATCCAAATGGCTTGTCAAGCAGGTAAGGGAGAACGCTCGATGCTAGGTCTCAATTAGACCTACTCTCATTTGGTATAGCGTTTCTGACCAATATGTGGGACTGGTTGTTGCTCAGAATTAAAATAAGTAAAAAGGGAAAGACAATGAACTATCCCCCAAAGAGTTATAATTAATCATAATTCTAATCTAACTGAAAGCAAACTAATCTAATATAACTACTTCTAACCTATCCCGGGAGAAAAACTAAAAGAATTAGTACAATGAAAGATAATATCATCATAACTAGAAATAATTCATGTATGCTAATGATAAGTGATAACAACAATGCTAAATATACATAAACAATTAGTTGTACAATGCATTTGTAACATTATTTTTGTACTCATAATGGAGCTTGTGATAGCATTAGCATCAAGAATAAATTGAAGAAATAGTTCATACAATAGAACTCTATGCTACTCAAGCAGAAGACAAATGCACAAAGAAAAGTATCAGATACATCTAACAAAATTACAAATTTTTAGAATGACTCTTGCTCTTTATTCATTCAAAAGTAATAGTATCATCTATCATTTACAAAGGGAAAAAGTCCATCCTTACACTCAATGAGCTCTCTTTTATAAACAAGAGAGAATATGTTAACATTATTGCTCCTAATCATAGTCCTAATACCACCTTGTTAGCTTGTGTTAGTTATGTGGACCGTTAATGGTGGTTTTCTATCATTGTACTATATGTACTTACTTTGTAAATACATGAATGATGAAATTAATGGCTTATGCCTTTTACCGCTATCTCCTTGTTTATTGACATTTCTTGGTTTTATTCATTATGATCTTGCCCTAATTTCTATCATGTGATATCAAAGCATTGCGATGTGATACCTATTCAAGTACTTGAAGGAGTTTGAGGACCATCCATGAGGATAATGCCATGGCTTTGAAGGAATGGTCTACATTATTGGAGGAAAATGCTATGACTTTGATGAAGTGTGCTTGTTATTATCACTTTTGCGACATGTTTCATTCAGAGATCAATTATTCTATTATTGTGACCTGCATGTAAGAGAATATCAGATTGTTTTCCTTAAACTCCGAAGGAATATTTATCTTTTGAACTTGAAAATAAGCCATCATACATTGCAAAATAGATGATACGTGCTTGTTATCAACTGAGGGTAAATTTTGATATAAGAAAGTTGTTATGTTGGAATATTCTCCTTGCAACTCATCAATTGAAAGAAACAATGCCCTGTGCTTTTATACATTCTCACAACATTTCATTACAAAATGCCTTGCACTTGCTCTCGGGCTCTACATATCTTACAAAAATAGAATCACAACCATATACATTACAAAAGATAGCCAGACTCTTCTCACAACATGAGCAATCTACTAGCTGACTGACTAGACAACTGAGTAACTCGTTTTCTGTCGTCGTTGCTCCCTTTTATCTTCTTCTCTACTCTGGTGTTTTGTCACTTTCAGTTTTAATGCACTCGCTTCGCTGACTGCCAGTACTGCACACTTTTGTCACCCTTGTGCCACATAGCCTCTTTGGAGTCATGGAAATATAAACTACCTTTCCATCTCATCCCCTTACTGCTCCATGATCTCTCATGTTGCTCAAAGTAATCATTCATTAAGATTTATCGAAGATTTTTTTCTTGATTCCGACGTGCATGCATGATCTTCTTGATTTCTGGAAAACATCGCAAAAATCAGACTCACGTGCTTTGGAAAAACTTGGACTAGTGCGCATTGGAAAAACTTGGACTGACACGCCTGCCTTATGTCATCTATTGTACAACTACTGGAGTGCATGCAAAAGTTAAAATGTGTGCACAACTTCATTTGTCCATGCGTGCAATATTTACCCAAAACATTGGGTTCCAACACTTTATGCATCCTCAATAGGAAAGTGGCATTGCTCCATAACAAAGTCATAGAATAGGTAAAGGTTCAAGGAAGCACTTTGGTCATGATGAGGCTAGTAGGAGATATAGGATGCCATGAAGGTGACATATCCATTTTTGTTACCTTTCCATCTCATCCCCATACTGCTCCATGATCTCTCATGTTGCTCAAAGTAATCATTCATTAAGATTTATCGAAGATTTTTTCTGATTCGAATGCATGGATGATTTTCTGATTTCTGGAAAACATCGCAAAAATCAGACTCACGTGCTTTGGAAAAACTTGGACTAGTGCGCATTGGAAAAACTTGGACTGACACGCCTGCCTTATGTCATCTATTGTACAACTACTGGAGTGCATGCAAAAGTTAAAATGTGTGCACAACTTCATTTGTCCATAAAGCGTAATATTTTACCCCAAAACATTGTTCTAACACTTTATGCATCCTCAATAGGAAAGTGGCATTGCTCCATAACAAAGTCATAGAATAGGTTAAGGTGCAGTGGAAGCACTTTGGTCATGATGAGGCTAGTAGGAGATATAGGATGCCATGAAGGTGACATATCCATTTTTGTCTTGATCACAAGTTACATTGAGGATGACATAATTCCAAGGGGGAGGGGAACACAATATCATGGTTTTGACCTTTTGGATGTTTTGGATTGGATTGTAGATAAGTGGATATGATGGTAAAGTTTGATATAAGAAAGTTGTTATGTTGGAACATATATTCTCTCTAAAACTTATCAATTGACAGAAACAACTCCCTGCGCTTTTATACATTCTCACAACATTTCATTACACAATGCCTTGCACTTTCTCTTGGGCTCTACAAATATTACAAAACTAGACTCGCAACCATATACATTACAAAATATATTCGGACTCTTCTCAAAACATGAGTGATCTACTAGTTGACTGACTAGCCAACTAAGTAACTATTTTTCTATTGTCGTTGCTCCCTTTTATCGTCTTCTCTTCTCTGGAGCTTTTTCACTTTCAATTCTTCTCCACTCACTTCGTTGACTTCCAGTACCACATGCTTGTATCACTCGCCTGTAGTCCACGTAGCCTCTTTGGAGTCGTGGAAATCTCAACTACCTTTCCCGCTCATCCCCTAACTACTCCATGATCTCTCATGTTGCTCAAAGTAATCATTCATGAATATTTACTGAAGATTATTTTCTTGATTCCGACATGCATGCAAGATCTTCTTGATTTCTGACGTGCATCGCAAAACTCGGACTCACGTGCTTTAGTAAAACTTGGACTAGTGCACATTGGAAAAACTTGGACTGACGTGCCCGACTTATGTCATCCACTACATAGTTGTTGGAGTGCATGCAAAAGATGAAATGCATGCACAACTTCATTTGTGTGAGCATGTAATCTTTACCCAAAACATTAGGTGCCAACACCTTATGCATCCTCGGTAGGAAAGTGGCATTGCTCCTTAACCAAGTCATCAAATAGGTAAAGGTGCAAGGAATCAATTTGGTCATGATGAGGCTAGTGAGAGATAGAGGATGCCATGAAGGTGACATATCCATTTTTGTTTTGATCACAAGTTACATTAAGGATGACATAATTCCAAGGGGGAGGGGAACACGATGTCATGGTTTTGACCTTTTGGATGTTTTGGATTGGATTGTAAATAGGTAGATATAATGGCAATAATCAAGTCATATAAAATGACCCCATGTGTAAATGATGTAAATATCTTGTATGGATTCCTAGTGTGAAGCTTAAGGCCAAGGCATGACTAGAAAATGTCTAGGCATGTAATTTTGAAAATATGCTTTTTATATACCATGAGGTAGACTTGCATGGTATTCTCAAAATATGCAGATATTATTTTTAAAATCGATATAAAGGTCCAAGGTTGGTTGGTTGCTAAGAGAACAAGAGGGGTTGTTAGTCCACTAGAGGGAAATGTGAAAGGGGGTTCTAAGGGGTTGACCAATAATATTGAGTTTCCTAAGTTGCGTAAGTCTCCTAACATCCATACCTTTCACCATGTGCCTTGTTAAAATCCCAACCACCAATCATTGAATGGAATCAGTGGTTGGTGGGGAAGTCCACCTTCCATAGTTATGAGAACATGGGCTTTGAATACAAGTTATGAGGAGTGTAAGAGAATCCATCTCCATAGAAATTCAAACCTCATGGGAACTCAAACTATCTTGTTTCTAATGCACACTTCCCTCATGCAAATTTGGATTGACCATTCGTATTGGATTATTATTCTATTGATCACTTCATCTATTATTCCATTTTTTTCACCAATGTTTGGCCATATTACTCATGACCTGATCTAGGTGGATATCGGTGGCCACCCACCTTCTCCAACTGACCCAAAAAATGTTTCTGGCAATTTTGGTAATTTACTATTTTTAGCAGTTTTTAACTTCCGAGGCCATTTTGAGGCCCTAAACGATGTTTTTTTGAGAAAACAAGGAGCAACATGGATCATAGATCAATGTTTCTCACCCAAAAGTTGTAGTTCTCAGATAGATCTTTCCAACGAGCTAGTGAGCACCCCAAACGGAGATCGTATGCAAAAGTTACGCCCCTGAGAAGTTGACGTATCAACTACCCCCATCGGGGCCCACAAACCTTTTGGCTTTTCATCTTCCAGGGTTAGGGTTTTGGATTTTACTTATGTTAAAAAGGACCTTAGAGCCTCATTGTAATACTCATCTTCTCATGGATGCGAGTAGCCGTCACATCTCTTCTCAGAGATAAGCTACCACCATTCTAGCGAGTCTTTCACTCTGTATTTTACACTCTCTGTACATTTATTTTGTTAATAGAAATCGTGTATTACTGTATATCTGTGAATCTTGTTTTATTTCCGCTATATCTCTGTTATATTGTTGTCTCTCTTGCAATATCTCTAAATATTTATGTGTTATATCTCTGCTCTCATTTCATGCCGAAAATAATCCGGATCATGACCATTCTCATTTGAACCTATACATGACTAAGGAGAGATAGAGAAGAGAAAATAGTGAACTTGAGGAGAGAGATGGAAGGTTGTAGAAGAGAATAGATGCTTGGCTGATAAGAAACCCTTCCCATTCCATGTAGATTATTTTGCATTGAGTGCTCAAGAGCCAAGATTAAGATCTGTTGGGTTGTCCTAAAGGTAGACATTAGAATGGGATCCTTTTGTGTACACTAAATACCATTGGAGGGAAGAGGATTCTTGAGGGATTGTTGAGAAAAGAAAGAACTATATTCATTGTGTTGTGTGGGACAATGGAAGGGAGTACCATGACTAGGCTAGCTAGATGGTTGCCTAAAGTGTTCTATGGAAAATTGCTTGGTTGTGCCTAAGAACAATTGGGTTGGGTGAAAGATTCGAGTGTCCTGAACTAGCTTGCTTTACCTTGGTGGCATCATAGTTCATCTTGTGGGTGACATCCACATAGGATTTCATATGGTTGGTTGGAAAATTGCACACGAACAACTAGTTTCCTTAGAACAAATTGTTCAAAAGATAAGTGTTCATTCTTTGTTATGAATTTCTATTATAAGTTTTCTTATAAGCTTGTGTTTTTCTTATATGTATGAATTTTGGATATTTTACTCTATTAACACAAATCGTAGTTGCTTGTTGTCCAATTATTCATGAATATCTGTTTGGTTTTATGTGAATTCCTAACTTAATTGATTTTTCCATATTCATATTAATATTGTGTATTAATAATTAAATATTGAAGTTTGTTTTGTGGTTGTGCTAATTTTACAAAAATATCCCCCAACTAATTGGATCAAATTATGTCATAGTGTCACTTCACACATAATTACAAGAGATCCTTACATTGTTTCGGTATTTAAGCTCACTTTCATACAAAGAAATAGATTTAAAACAATTTGTATTGTTGAATTAAACAGCTTGATGAAAGAATTTTCAATCTCAACATGGAAAAATGGAGAAATT
>SNQJ01S0041553.1:56591-70358 GCA_010110895.2 Picea sitchensis | reverse complement strand
TGTGCCAAGTTGGCACCTTGGTATTGTGAACCCTTCGAAGTTCTAGATAGAGTGGGACCTGTAGCCTATATGCTAGCACTTCCTCCCACAGTAAAAGCACATAATGTTTTCCATGTTTCATTATTGAATAAATATGTACACGATTCTAATCATATAATTGACTGGTTTGTGATCCAGGTGGAACCAGAGGGAGAGTTTCCTACTAGAACCTAAATGCATACGGGACAGAAAGGAAATCCCACTTAGGAACCAAACCATTGCACAAGTCAAGGTGCAGTGGAAACATTTTGGCCCAAATGAGGCTATGTGGGAAATGGAAGATGCCATGAAACAAGCATACCCGACTTTGTTTACTTCTATACATACACAACGTATTGATAAATAGAACATCGAGGACAATGTTCCTTTAAGGGGGAGGGAATTGTAACACCCTATTTCCCCCAGTCTATAAAAATAACTATATTGGCCAAGAACTATGGCAAACTCAAAGATGTGAATGTTTGATTTGATGGAACTTTATGTAAAAGGTCGATGAATGTAAATTATGTTATGAATATGTGTTGCATGACTGTTGAGAGAGGAATGTGCTAAAATAGACCATGATGGCTACTGAGAGGTGGTGGAAGGGACCTGGAATGGTTGCGTTAACTTCCACTAAGCCAGTACTGTACTGGGTTTTACTTGCTTAAAGACCAAAGCAACTCTCTGACCCTGGAATGAATATATCATCAGATGGGTAGGTGGGGAGGCTCCTCAAGAGTTAATGAGGGGATGGGGGTGAACCGCCCATCCGTAAAAAGCTCTTAGACCTGACCACGAATGGGGAAATTCATGCCACACACAATCTTGCAGAAGGAGGCAAGAAAGGAAGTGTGTGGGGAGAGGGAGAACAGGCACAACAGGGATCACAGAAGAGAATTGGAGAAACTCTGGAAAAGGAGGGAGTTCTGAGCAGAGGAGAAGGAGAGTAACCTTCATCCTGGACTTCCATTGAACTAGAAGTAGGAGACTGAATCTCAAAGCATCGTGGTCTAGCTCGGGGGTGGCTAGTGATAAATCCTTTTGGAGTCACTGAGCCTACGGTTGGGTGGAAACGAGCACCCCTCTCAGCAGTTGCATCATGCTTGGTGAATCTGATAAGTGTTTTATGCCTTTTATTTTGAATTGATTTATCATGAATACATGCTCTTGTTTATACGACCATAATGACTTCTGAGTCGAATGATTGCCTGGTGTTTTAAACTGTAAATAATGGATGCAGGTGTATATTTACATATAATAGTTTATTTTTGTACAAATGATTAAGTTTGGGGCATGAGCTCGCTCCATCGAGAGTTGTCTTGTCTGCTTGATATTTTGTAGTGTCTTGAGCTAGAAGTCGCGAACGATGAGTTCGACGACCTTAGATGTAGTCTTATGCACGCACATTGACCCCCTATCATTCTGAGTCCCTCGAGGGCAGAGTGGATCAACTTCAGGAGCGGTAGTGCATACCCGCACAGGCTTTCTGTGAGGCAAGCAACGATTGGGAACCATTTAAGCTTTAGACTGGGCAAATGAATGTAAGGAGTGCGCAGAAGAATTCTTCCAAGAATTAAATCTAGGAGATAATGAGATTCAAGTATCAAAAGGAAATGTCCTTCCGTTTGGAAGATGAACGGATGAGATCCGTTCGGGAGAACCCAAGGTCTATCACGACCGTTGAATTGGAGGAAGGAGCGTAGGCATTAACGCCTTGACGCTTATAGACCTTGCAAGATAGGATGAGTGTAGATAACCCGAGTGAAGGAGAATATAGACGAGACCCAAGGTCAGAGGGCTCGCAAATGAATTAAAGGTCGAAGCCTTCGACCCTTAGAGAATCCTTCCCAGATGGGAGAAATTCCAAGCTCAGGAGGAAGAGCGATACCTATCGTTTGATTAGCCATGGAGGAGAGATCTGGACCGTCGAAAATCCACGTCTAGACAGTGAGAGGTGAGCACATGAGGAAAACAGATCTGAGCCGTCAGATCTGAAGCATGTGGGCTAATAGTCATTGGATTCGAAGGAAGGTACACAAGACAAGTTCTGAAATCCTCAAAGTCATCCATCAGAAGGGACAGGTGGTGAGAGCTCAACATTTCTCTGACTCGTAGAACAAGAAGGTCAAGAACATACCATTCGAACTTGTGATGCACGAAGTTGCGATTTGATCGTAGTCGTCCATCAAGGAGGGCACATGGTGAAAGCTCAACATTTCGCCTAAATGCGTGTTTCATTAAAGGGTGGGTGAATCTGGTCGGCCAGATTCTGCGCGCCAAGATCTACGGCCAGGGTTCCATTCCGGAGCCCCCTTTCCATTCTACCTTTAAAGCAGCAGGGGGGGGCGGGGGGTCCGAAATTTCGCACACATGCTTCAACAGCATGGATTGGGGAGCCTGGATCTATGGTCAAGATTGGATTTTGGACCCCCTTTGCCTGTCTACCTTTAATAGGGGGGGGTCAGGGGGTCCGAAATTGGCATCTTAAAGTGGACCCCAACCTCGTCCAGGACCATCGATCCAAGAACTTGTCGGAGCTTTACTGACCATCGATCTTAACCTAGGCAGAGGGAGGGGAGTGGACTTGACAACATCCCAAAAATCCCTAAGTATTCGGAACCACCCATCAGCATCAGACACGTGGTAGTCGGGTAGCATTTCGTTGACTCGCGACTTGGAGTGGTCAAGGGTAGGATTGCTTGAACTCACGATCTGCGAGATCGCGATGTTATCATGGTCATTGGATCCAAGCCACGGGAGGACTGTTGGATCAGATCCTCCACGTGGTATCGGACTGCAGAAAAGGGCCGCCTGAAGGACACCTATCGCCTAGAAAAGAGTCAACCCATCGATTGACTTATTGTATCTTAGGATTTCGCAAAAGAGGAGCACGAGGGCTCAACATCCCAACTCACAAAGTCGCGAGTTGCGAGTAGTGCTAGGGCTTAGCCTGGCCTACGGTTGTGTGTAGAAGGTGCTAGTGAGGAAGGAGCCAGACCCGTGTCACATTTCGGGTATCAGCGTTAGAAGAAAGAGAAGTCGAGAACCTTGACCCTTCAACTCCCGAGTTGCGAGAGGCGCATGCGCTAGGCCCCGTAGGGATTCAGGGATCTTTTTCCTCGAAGAAAGGACAAAATTTTTAGTTACCTTAGTCGGTATGTGACACATTTGACCTCTACACTTTGAATGATGGTTGTTGCAAGGAAAATGTAGCAGAGGTGGAAAATAATTGGAGTAAGACACATATTAGTGTTATCGACATTAGTTGTAATAAAGGAAATAAGATAATGGTTAAGGATGGAACACCAAAGAATTTATTTAGTTACAATGTGTATTAAAACATCAACTCCAAATCATTTAAGAATGATAAAGCAATGTGATGAAGACAAAAAATCTCTTATGCCATTATTGCAAATACATAGGACATCTAAAAGAAGATTGTTGGAGATTACATTTAGAATGACCATAAGTTTACACAAATAGTGCAAGAAAAGAGAGAAATATACTATGTGAACTTTGCAATCTAAGGCATTTCCTTGATGTCAGTGATCCATCCTAATTTCATAAAGTATGAAAATTTATTCAGGGATCCATCCTAATTTCATAAAGTATGAAAAGTTATTCTCCAATAGAAGGATCTTATGAATGCAAAGTTTGTAAATGCTATCCAACCATATTTAATCTTAATCTTAGACACTGTAGTAAACAAGCAAAATCTACTCATGATCACATATTTTGAACCCTATGCTTTGGGTTCGGTTATTAAAAACAAGAATTTATGCATCTGAAAGTAAATTTCTCTGACAATATTACATTGAATAAGTAAAGTTAGATGTAGTACATTTGGATGTGTGTGGTTTCAATTTGGGAAATCCTTACATGTGGGTTCATGATGTAAGCCACATAAGCTGAAAGAAATATTACATATTAATCAAAGATGGCTAAGAATATTAAGTGATAATGTAGAAAACTTAATGATGCTAAAAAATATTTAGATGAATAATGGAAAAATGATATCCGATGCCACACTCATAACCTTGGTATATGTTAAGTATTTGGTTAGTCCTATGTTAGTGGGTGCCCAAATTGAATCCGGATAAATATAAGCACTCCATTTTCGAGCGAGGGGAGTGTTGGAATTGTCAATGCGGAAAACACAATTCATAAGGATAATTAACAATCACGCATATAAGGAACACGGGGATTTCATGTGGTTCACCCAAATGTTGGGCTACGTCCACCAAGCATAGGCATCAGTTGTCTTATTATTCAGATCATGGAGATTATATCAGCTCACTCACCCTCAGTTATTTTGCCTCTATGGACTTACATTAGTTTATACATTCATACAAGAAACTGATTAATAAATGCAATCCCTATCCATATTCTAACTTGGTCTATTTGGTTGTAACCAATGCAGAATAATAGGATCCAAATCTGCTCTTGGTAATTTGTTGTCACCAAATCCCACTAATCTCCACCTTGACAACAATTAACCTGATACTTTGCTCCTTCCTTTTGTTCATCACCTTTTCTACAAGCCAAGAGAAGCCAAGCACCACTGCATCTTCTCTAATAAAACTGGTTTCATGATCTCGCCTGTGTAACTTGCACAAGTTTGGATTTCCTGAGGGGTCACTCCACCTCCAACATGTCTTCCACAACTGTGTTGTGAGACACATTTAGTGATAGATCTCCTCCTATCCAAAACACTTGTAAAATATACATTACATTTATCAGAGACCATCTTAGTGTAACCATTATAGGTGACATTTATGCTTCTCATACGCTGAAGCACCCATTTCATCGCAATACCTGAATCTGTCACATTTCTGGCAACATCATTTGCATGTGAAACATCTGGTCTTAACCATTTCATCGCATACAACAGACCTCCTACTGAACTTACACGAGACATAACCTTTTCTTATTTATAGATAGGCCCTATGCTTGAAGAAAACTTATAATGGAAAGCAAGAGGGATAAAATTGGTTTTACAATGTTCATACTGAACTCCAACCACAGCTTACCATTACCATCTCTGTGTACTTCCATGCCCATAATTTGTTTTTCTACTCCTTGATCCCTCATCTGAATTGTCCTGTCCACCTGAGTCATTTTCTTACTGATTTTATCCATGCTTCGGCTTGCATCGAGCATATCATCGGCAAAGAACATCAAGACTATGAATGTACTATAAATCGTATAGTCATTCCTACCCTTTGAAAAATTATGACTCACTATGAAGGATTCAAACATCTTGTACATTTGTCTGGGTACCAATAGGCCATACAATGAATTACCTAGCATGCAAACAAATTTATTGTTGTGATCTTGAATCGACCCTTTTGGTTGTTCCATACATACTATATCTCTGTCAATGATGAACTTGTGAGAAGTAGGATCCCACACACAACATCCCTTTATACCACCATCATAACTTGCAGAGATATAAAACAAGAAGGAATTCAGAAACAAAGATTTTAAGTCTGGAAATGAGTTACCGCTTACTAGTACCTGCAATTCTTTCTTGCTCTTATGAACTTGATGCTTCTACCATAAACAAGAAGATACATCTGTCACTTCAGATTCCACTTCAGTACTGCCTTCTAGCTTATAAAGGTTATCAACCTTTGTTGCCTTCATCACTACTAAATTCTCTTTCGACACTGTGAGAGCTCCACCTTGACATGTATACTTATATTCACAAGAATCCAACACTCCTAATGAAATCAAATTTGATTTAAGCTCAGGTACATATCTAACATCCGTTAATTCCCTAACAATACCATCAAACATCCTGATTCTAATACTGCCAACCCCAACAGTTTTACATGGAATATCATTTCCCATAAAAACTATACCCTCATCAACAGATTGGTAAGAAAAGAACCATATTCTATGTGAGCACATGTGGTGGGAGGCACCTGAATCTAACTGCCATTCTTCTTGATATTGTAAATTACTAGAAATAGATAAAACGTGATCAATTATACCTAAATTTGTTACACCAAATTTTCTTCCTTCGTAGAGTTTTCCTCAGATTCCTTTCTCTTCCAGCAATCTTTCTTGAGATGTCCTGTTTTGCCACAGTACCAACATTTTTCCTTACCCTTTATGTGTCTTGACTTAGATCGGAAAGAACTTCTCTCATTCTTCTCTGTGGTTCGACCTCTAACCAGCATCACCTCTAAAGTTGAGGTTTCTTTACTAGATTTTCTCCTCATCTCCTCAGCCAACAAAGCTCCCACAACAAAGTCATAATCTAAAACATCTGTTGAGCTAAAGCTAATAGAGGTGACTAGATTATCCCAAGACTCAGGCAACGAACACAATAGTGTAATAGCCTTATCCTCATCTTCGAATTTAACTTCGATACTAGTCAATTGAACTATAAGGGTATTGAAGGTATTTAAATGGTCATCGACTTTTGTACCTTCTTTCATCCACAAACTGTACAGTTGTCTCTTCAAGTAGATTATGCTCGTCAAGGACTTCGTCATATATAGACTTTCCAACTTGCTCCATAAGCCTAATGTTGTATCCTCTCATACGATATTAAACAGAACCTCATCCACCAGACATAAATGAATGGTACTAAGAGCTTTCGCATCCAGATCTTCTCATTCCCATTCCATCATGGCTGTTGGTTTCTTTAACCTGTCTGTCAAGGCTTTTTGCAACCCTTGTTGCACCACTAAATCCCGCATCTTGAGCTTCTAGAGCTCAAAGTTGTTTTTACCGCTGAACTTTTCAACATCAAACTTCAAACGCTACATCTTAGTCATTAACACAAAAAATCTCCCAATATCCACTGCTTATAAAAAAAAAATCCAAAAACCTTTGAAAAATATGTGGAGGAATAATTAGTAAAAGGTTTATTTAAATTTTTTTTTAATAATATATAAAAAATGTTTAATAAAAAATATTTTATAAAACAAAAAAGATTCACTTTTAAAAAAACATCCACTTTTACATTTAAATTCCCCCACCTTCTTTATGCATATTTATATATTTATAAATATAAAGCATAACTTTCAAAAAAAAAAAGGTCAGGAATCATATCTTTGGGAGATCGTGACTTTGTTTTATGCCATACCATAAATTACATACCATAAAGAGCATACCATAAATTTTCAACTCCAAAAAACATAAGCCAGTGACCTCACTCTGGTACCATTTGTTTATTGCTCTTATCGAACAGCTTGTCAGAGGCCTCCTCTGTCAGACATTGAAGCTTGACTATCAACTTGTCTCATGCGTTGTCTCCTTCTGTCATCTGGTCTTCTGGTTCTTGCTACTCTCGGTAGTACCAATATCATCGGGTTAACCACTTTACTCTGTCCACTTACTATACCCCACCACTTGGACTCCACCAAGATGTTGCGGCCTTATGTGAATGCTATAGTTAGTTTTCAGCACCTCTCTGCACCTACCACTACCCTATAGTGGCCTCCTTACCTTTGCGGGACTTACTACAAATGCCTTGCAGACACTTTACACCAACCACGAGTGAACCTTATCTCTGGATGAGTGAGCTTCAGCAAACAGTACCAAAGTACACCGATTGCAATAGCAGTCAAATAAACAAGAATCATAACAAGCGCATGTTACAGAGACAATAGCCCATATTCAGAGATAAACACATATGCGGAAGACTTCTTTGTATTAAAATCAGAGCATAATCATGCCAGGGTATTACAACTTTGTGCAAGATGCACAGAGCAAGAGCAGGATGTTCGTATTCGCTCACACTCACAACTTTACTTCCAGACTAAAAGAATGACACAAAGCTTCAGACAGGAAGGAAGCTTAGAAGACTCGGACTAACACTCTAACTCTCTATGAAAGTTCCTCCTCGAGAATGAACTCTCACCCTTCATTTATACAAATTTGTGAAGGAAGAGTCATTATGAAAAAGAGACTTCGACAAGACCATTGGTCCCACATGTTGACCACTAGATCTTGCTTTATGGATTTTGGTGGATGTATTCATGCAAGAATCTCTAACCAAATCGTAAGCTTTATTTAATATCAACCGAAAGTAGATAGAACAGTAAATCTGACGAGGTAGTCGTGCAAGATTCCCCAATCAGAGGACAAACAAAACATGACATAAAGGAGAGAATCTTGGAAATGCAGGTCAAACCATGCCAAAAGTCGGAGAAGTGCTCCGAGTTTCCAAGATGCTCATTATTGCAAGAAGACAATAATTACAAAGTGGATGTTGATTACGGTAACCCACTAAACCCGAATGGCACCACTGTCGGCCATTTAGACATGAATACATGTGATTACACTGTGAAAGTTGGTCACGTCAACCCACAGAAACCGACTAGTGATTATGTCAACCAGTATGACATATATTTCAAAATAGTTTATTAATCATTTTCAATATGTCTTGAAAATCTTTCTAGATAGTTGAGTGTATCCTAGCATTTAGTATATATTTTTCTGGCTATGAAAGGTTGTCCATTCAATATTTGTATGATAGTTTTTACTTTAACAGCCCATTGGAAATGATTTAGGATAAATGAACATAATAATTCTTCATCATTTGGTCCCATCTAGAAAAGATTTTGTACTGACTGTAAAGGAGAGATAGAATTTAGAATTCCCGGATCAATTGCTCCTTTATTCAGGCCAAAGTCCTTCCACCAATCTGCCAGCCAAAGAGGTGGTCTCCTTGATGTTGCAGCATTAACATTTCCAAATTTTACTAAAGTAAGGAATTCTTCTTGTTGGATGAAATTCCACCATAATTCCTTATATTTTGTATAGTTGAAGTTGGTTTCTGGGAAAATGATATTAGGATTTCTCTCAGGCCAATGGAATAGTAATCTTGGTTTGTTTAGGCAGAAATATTGTTGATTATTTCCTATGTTATCCCTTATATCCCAGACTAAAACAATATCATGGAACTGCTGTGTTAAAGCATTTTGTGCTTCAACTACCTTTTCAGTTGTTCTTGAAATTATGGGAGCCAAAATATTTGAGACCCTTCTTCCTCTTACTTCAGGTACCAAGTTGGAATATGATAGATGAGTTGTCTGAGACAAAAATTTTGTACTTCTTAATTCCCAATGTGGTACCCATTATGCTGCATATGTTTCCCATCTTAAAGAATTAGGAATATTGACTAATGTTTCTGTGCCATTTCTGAGTTGCACAGAAATTATTAAGCAAAGATTTTGAAGATGTTCTCTGCTTAGAAAATCAGGAATAGAATTTTCAGTCCCTTTGATATGTTCAATAGAAAAATCAAAATTGCTAAATAGAGCTTGCCATCTAGCAAACTTCGAGTCTCCTGGGGACTTCAAATCCTTATTAAGAACTTTGTTCATAGCAGTAGCATCAGTTCTTAATAGGAATTTTTTATAGATCAAGTAAATTTCAAACTTTTGGATGGCATTTAATGCTGTTTTGATTTCTTTATCTAATGCAGAATAATTATTTTCTGTTGCTTGCCATAGCCCTGAGGCAAACTGAATAATTTATTCCTTCTTTTTGCCATCCTTAATTCTAACTCGTTTGAGTACTGCTCCCCAACCAATATTGCTTGCATATGTTTCGACTATTTTGGGGAAGATCATCATCAAAGATGTGGAGAATAGGAAGATTCTTAGCTTTTGCTTTAACATTCTTTACAGCTTGAGTTTGGGCTTCTGTCCATGGGGTCGGATCCTTCTTTAATATGTCATTCAAAATATTTCTATCTTGGGCACATTCTTTATAAAAATGGCTAATATAATTCAAGCTACCCAAGAATCTCTGTAATTGTGTTTTGTCAAGAATTTTATCAAGAAATTTGTTTGCAAATTCCACAGCATGAATTTGCAGAGTTAATTGCCCATTATTGATAGTATGGCCTAGGAATTTAATTTCGGTTTTGAAAAGATCAATCTTCTTTTTAGAGAAAACTAGACCTGCTTGTTTGACCACTTGTAGAAGTTTCCTCAAATGTTTGAAGTGTTGTTCTATAAAGGAAGAGAATACAAGTATATCATCAATGTAAAAAATAAGCCAATCAAAATATGGCTTAAGGGTGTCATCCATCACTCTATGAAATTTAGCTGGTGTATTTTTTAGACCAAAGGACATCACATTCCATTCGTAATGTCCAGCAAGGACATTAAAATCTCTCTTGAACTTATCTTCTTCTTTGATTACAACTTGCCAGAATCCTGATTTTAAATCAAATTTTGAAAATATCTTTGTTCCTGCAATTCTGGTCACAAGACTGCTTTTATTGGGGATTGGATATGTGTCATCAGCTAAGACTTTATTCAAGGGTTTGTAATTCACAACTAATCGAGGAATACCTCTTATCTGTTCAGGATGTTTGTTAAGATAGAAACCATAGCAATTCCATGGACTGGTGGATTCTCTGATTAGTTCTTTGCTAAGTAAACCCTTTATTTCTTCTGCACATAATTTTTTATATTCTGCACTCATGGGAATAGGTCTACTCTTACAAGGTTTCCCTTGATATTCTTCTTTATAAGGAAGAGAAACTCCATGTTTTTTTTGTTTCCAGAAGGCTGTAGGGTTTTCTGAATAGACTTCATCAATAAATTCTTGTTTTAACAGAAGAATCTTCTGTTGTAGTGCTTCTTTTCCAAGCTGTTCTTTTATTCTTACCCCTGATTGGAATTCCTTCAATTCTTCTATCTTTAAGCTTTTGTTTCTGATCATTTGGACCATATCAGAAGTCCTTGGGATAGATACAAAAGGAAGCTTTATAATAACTTTTCCTTTATGAGAAGGAATACTGATGAAATACCCTGGTTTATCTTTGGTCACCATTGTGGATCCATGTGGAGACACTGCTGCAAGGAAGGGAGTGCCAAGGATACAGGCAATAGGAATGTCTGCTAGAAGAAACTCCATTGTGAGACAATAATATTGGAAGCATAGAACAGCTTCTGGAATCTGGAAGGAGATTTCATTTGGGATGTTTCCCAATCCAACAACTAATGCTTGAGCCTTTTGCCATAGGGATACCGGAATAATGTCCTTATGTAACATATTCAAGTCTGATCCTGTATCTATCAATGCTTTTACTTTAAAAGGTATGCCTTGGATTTTTAAGTCTATCATAACATGATATTTCTAATACTCAATCTGGAGGATTTGGTATTTTCATTCTTTCTCATGTTCTACATTATCCTTTTGGGCTCTGATAGACTTCTTTAGTCTACCTATCTCTTTTCCAATATCTGAAATGGAAAGAGTCCGAATAGGACAGCACACAGGATTTGGCCTTTTTGGAAGTAGAGTTTTTGAACAGGATTTTGAGAGACTTTCTCTTTGAAGTTTCCATTCATAAAAAGAGATGAATATTTCTTCAGAATCCATAAAATTTTTCCATTGTAAAGCCAAATCTACCTTTTCTTTGTTTGAAGTTTTCCTGGCAAAATTTTGTGCTTTCGGATGGGTGAATAAATCCCAATTTAACATTTCTTTCATCCAGTCGGCCTTGACTGCATCTTTCTTGCATCCTTTTGATAATAACAGAAATTTTTGAACCTCTGGGGTGGAAGGTCTTCTTATATCATCAGTAACATAGGCTTGAAGTCTTTGATTTATTTTTTTAGAAGGAATTGTCTGGATGAACAAGACA
This sequence comes from Picea sitchensis, assembly GCA_010110895.2. Classification (NCBI taxonomy): domain Eukaryota; kingdom Viridiplantae; phylum Streptophyta; class Pinopsida; order Pinales; family Pinaceae; genus Picea; species Picea sitchensis. The sequence goes on along the minus strand of SNQJ01S0041553.1, from coordinate 58,714 downwards.
TGAGAATCGTGAGGAAAGGGGAAGTCTGAACATTGTGGTTGAGGGCACTGTTCTTTGGCAGTAGAATTTGGAGGAGGTAAATTTGTTCTAGGATTGTGGTTAGCATGTTCAAATTGGACTCTTTCTTCTTCTTTAAATGAAGAAAGAGTAGACAAGGTAATGAGTTCTCCACAATCAAAACATTTTACTGCAAAGGGAACATGGCCAACTTTATTTGCTAGAGAATGAAGTGAGGCATGTAGACAAAAAGATGAAGTAGATGAGGAAGAGGTTTGAGAATTCTTAGTAAGGGAAGTTTGTTTAGGAAAACTTTTCTGAAGAAAAGAGATTACTGCAGAAGAGGTAGTTTCTTTTATTTGCGTTGAAGTGATAGCTCTTGGAACTGGTGATTTTGGAGTGTCAATGACCCAATCAGTTGGGAAGGATAGATTTTCCCATTTTATCAATTGATGTTCCATTTTTTGATTCAATGGGTCTGTTAGCACCAGAGTACTGGATTGAGATGTTTTACTAGGGGTATGCAAAACTGTAGGGAAAAGAGTATTAGTGTGCCTAAAGAATCCCCTAGTTTGGATGGATATATTTGTCCTAGTTGGACACATGTCAAATCCAATTGTTCAGATTTGGAGTTTTAAGATATCTCCAATATTTTCATCAAAAGTCTAAGCAGAGAAATTTGGATAGCAGTCAAAATATACTGGCCCGTTTGAGAGTGGGGCAACAATTCCTCCACTCAAGGAATCAGTAAATTTATTATGAGTCATATCCCTGACTGTGCATAAAACATATGCATCTATTCCTTTGTGAACAAGTGGGCTGATCCCAACTCGGATGCATCCAAAATGGAGATAATTTGTCTTATATTTCTTAGCTTCATTTTGGATCTCTTTAATATTTATCAATGAAATTGTTTGACTGACATCGTTGTTCTGTTGTATTCTGCTCACAGATTCTTTAACAATTACCCTAGATACAACCTTTAGATGGAACATACTCAAATTTTGGTATACTTGGCTGGGAGAGATGGGGGGTAATTTCCAAGCCACTTGGGGCTGAGTACTAGCATGATTTATACTTTGGGATCTATTGTATGCAAACATAGATTCTAAACTATTTACAGAGTCTATTTCAGAAGTACTTTGTTCTTCAGCATTCTTTATATCTCTGAAAGAGACTAAAGGAGAATCCATTGAAATGGTACCAGAGCCAGAGAACTTCATTTCGAGCTGGGTATGATATCAGATTCTTCGATCTGATAAAATCTATTCGCTCTATTTTATAGTTTGTTTGATTTATTTGTTGTGTGTAATAAGAATCCAGTGTCGTATCAAGAGTCTCAGACCCTTTAAATGTATGGTTTCCACTCTTGCGACACACTTATGAGGCCGTATCACTAGTCTCGGGCTCTTTAAAGGCAGAGTTTCGACTACTACGACCTCCTGACAGAGTTACTAGTTTCTGCCTGAGGAGTCGGCCAGGAGCCTGTCTAATCTTCTTTAGGGAAGACACAAGACTAAACGCCCTGCTTTCTTGTGTAGTTATAGTAATCTCTGAAAAAACATGACATAAAGGAGAGAATCTTGGAAATGCAGGTCAAACCATGCTGTTACACGTCAAAATTACTCAGCTGGATAAGTGTCGCATGTTCCTCTCAATTGTCGTAAGTGTCGCATCTTCCTTACATATTTCGCAAGTGTCGCAAGTTGGTCACAAGTGTCACAAACGATGTTCGATCATGCTGCCATGCCGACGACACTAAGGAGACACTTAGAACACCTCATGTGCCTGATTTGAAGAAGAAGAACTGGTTTACTAAAGTCAAAAAACTCTTAACACCTTAAGAGAGCTCTGAAACAAAGGTTTTGAGGCGGAGCGCTCCCCTATATCAGCCTTAGGAGCGCTAGCGCTCCCCTACAAGGCTTCAGGGAGTGTTATAATGCTCCCCTGCCCCCTTTGAAGGAGCGCTACTCGTCTTGAAGGCACTGATGCTTCCATAAATCTTACCAGGGAGTGCTACAACACTCTGATGACCCTTCTAAGGGAGCGTTGCCTAATCTGAGGTAGTAGTTGGCCCGTTGAGGAGAATAAGGGGAGGATCTTTCAAGATTAGGAGGCAGTTGTAT
>SNQJ01S0041553.1:34569-52842 GCA_010110895.2 Picea sitchensis | reverse complement strand
GCAACTCGGAGCGTGAAGGGACAAACGTCAATAAAGAGGTACTTCTGTTATCATTCCTTCTCATGTGTTAGTTTAGATAGATTTGAAAGGAAGTCAGTGTCCACGTTAAGCATTTTCTGTCTAGAGTTAGGGTCAAGCTCTTAGAGGCGATCTACCTGTCCGCAGGGAGATTTTCCTACAACACATGCCAAAAGTCGGAGAAGTGCTCCGAGTTTCTAAGATGCTCATTATTGCAAGAAGACAATAATTACAAAGTGGATGTTGATTACAGTAACCCACTAAACCCGAATGGCACCATTGTCATCAATTTAGACATGAATACATGTGATTACACTGTGGAAGTTGGTCACGTCAACCCATGGAAACCGATTGGTGATTGTGTCAACCAGTATGACATATATTTCAAAATAGTTTATTAATCATTTTCAATATGTCCTGAAAATCTTTCTGGATAGTTGAGTGTATCCCAGCATTTAGTATATATTTTTTTGGCTATGAAAGGTTGTCCATTCAAGATTTGTATGATAGTTTTTACTTTAACAACCCATTGGAAATGATTTAGGATAAATGAACATAATAATTCTTCATCATTTGGTCCCATCTGGAAAAGATTTTGTACTGACTGTAAAGGAGAGATAGAATTTAGAATGCCCGGATCAATTGCTCCTTTATTCAGGCCAAAGTCCTTCCACCAATCTGCCAGCCAAAGAGGTGGTCTCCCTGATGTTGCAGTATTAACATTTCCAAATTTTACTAAAGTAAGGAATTCTTCTTGTTGGATGAAATTCCACCATAATTCCTTATATTCTATATAGTTGAAGCTGGTTTCTGGGAAAATGATATTGGGATTTCTCTCAGGCCAATGGAATAGTAATCTTAGTCTTTTTAGGCAGAAATACTGTTGATTATTTCCTATGTTATCCCTTATATCCCAGACTAAAAAAATATCATGGAACTGATGTGTTAAAGAATTTTGTGCTTCAACTATCTTTTCAGTTGTTCTTGAAATTATGGGAACCAAAATATTTGAGACCCTTCTTCCTCTTACTTCAGGTACTAAGTTGGAATATGATAGTTGAGTTGTCTGATACAAAACTTTTGTACTTCTTAATTCCCAATGCGGTACCCATTCTGCTGCATATGTTTCCCATCTTAAAGAATCAGCAATATTGACTAATGTTTCTGTGCTATTTCTGAGTTTCACAGAAATTATTAAGCAAAGATTTTGAAGATGTTCTCTGCTTAGAAAATCAGGAATAGAATTTTCAATCCCTTTGATATGTTCAATAGAAAAATCAAAATTGCTAAATAGAGCTTGCCATCTAGCAAACTTCGAGTCTCATGGGGACTTCAAATCCTTATTAAGAACTTTGTTCATAGCAGCAGCATCAGTTCTTAATAGGAATTTTTTATAGATCAAGTAAATTTCAAACTTTTGGATGGCATTTAATGTTGCTTTGATTTCTTTATCTAATGCATAATAATTCTTTTCTGTTGCTTGCCATAGCCCTGAGGCAAACTGAATAATTTCTTCCTTCTTTTTGCCATCCTTAATTCTAACTTGTTTGACTACTGCTCCCCAACCAATATTACTTGCATCTGTTTCGACTATTTTGGAAAGATCATCATCAGAGATGTGGAGAATAGGAAGATTCTTAGCTTTTGCTTTGATATTCTTTACGGCTTGAGTGTGGGATTCTGTCCATGGGGTCAGATCCTTCTTTAATCTGTCATTCAAAATCTTTCTATCTTGGGAACATTCTTTATAAAAATGGCTAATATAATTCAAGCTACCCAAGAATCTCTGTAACTGTGTTTTGTCAAAAAAATTATCAGGAAATTTGTCTCCAAATTCCACGGCATGAGTTTGCAGAGTTAATTTCCCATTATTGATAGTATGGCCTAGGAATTTAATTTCAATTTTGAAAAGGTCAATCTTCTTTTTAGAGAAAACTAGGCCTGCCTGTTTGACCACTTGTAGAAGTTTCCTCAAATGTTTGAAGTGTTGTTCCATAAAGGAAGAGAATACAAGTATATCATCAATGTAAACAATAAGCCAATCAAAATATGGCTTAAGGGTGTCATCCATCACTCTCTGAAATTTAGCTGGTGCATTTTTCAGACCAAAGGGCACCACATTCCATTCGTAATGTCTAGCAGGGACATTAAAATTTGTCTTGAACTTATCTTCTTCTTTGATTACAGCTTGCCAGAATCCTGATTTTAAATCTAATTTTGAAAATATCTTTGCTCCTGCAATTCTGGTCACAAGACTGCTTTTATTGGGGATTGGATATGTGTCATCAGCTAAGACTTTATTCAAGGATTTGTAATTCACAACTAATCGAGGAATACCTCTTACCTATTCAGGATGTTTGTTAACATAGAAACCATAGCAATTCCATGGACTGGTGGATTCTCTAATTAGTTCTTCGCTAAGTAAACCCTTTATTTCTTCTGCACATAATTTTTGATATTCTGCATTCATGGGAATAACTCTACTCTTACAAGGTTTCCCTTGATATTCTTCTTTATAAGGAAGAGAAACTCCATGTTTCTTTTGTTTCCAGAAGGTTGTAGGGTTTTCTGAACAGACTTCATCAATAAATTCTTGTTTTAACAGAAGAATCTTCTATTGTAGTGCTTCTTTTCCAAGTTGTTCTTTTATTCTTACCCCTGATTGGAATTCCTTCAATTCTTCTATCTTTAAGCTTTTGTTTATGATCATTTGGACCATATCAGAAGTCCTTGGGATAGATACAAAAGGAAGCTTTATAATAACTTTTGCTTTATGAGAAGGAATACTGATGAAATACCCTAGTTTATCTTTGGTCACCATTGTGGATCCATGTGGAGACACTGTTGCAAGGAAGGGAGTGCCAAGGATGCAGGCAATAGGAATGTCTGTTAGAAGAAACTTCATTTTCAAACAATAATCTTGGAAGCATAGAACAGCTTCTAGAATCTGGAAGGAGATTTCATTTGGGATGTTTCCCAATCCAACAACTAATGCTTGAGCCTTTTGCCATAGGGATACAAGAATAATGTCCTTATGTAACATATTCAAGTCTGATCATGTATCTATCAATGCTTTTAATTTAAAAGGTATGCCTTGAATTTTTAAGTCTATCAGAACATGATATTTCTGATGCTCAATCTGGAGGATTTGGTCTTTTTGTTCTTTCTCCTATTCTACATTATCCTTTTGGGCTCTGGTAGACTTCTTTAGTCTACCTATCTCTTTTCCAATATCTGAAATGGAAAGAGTCTGAACAGGACAACATACAAGATTTGCCCTTTTTGGAAGTAGAGTTTTTGAACAGGATTTTGAGTCTTTCTCTTTGAAGTTTCCATTCATAAAAAGAGATGAATATTTCTTCAAAATCCATAAAAAGTTTCCATTGTAAAACCAGATCTACCTTTTGTTTGTTTGAATTTTTATTGGAAAAATTTTGTGCTTTTGGATGGGTGAATAAATCCCAATTTAACATTTCTTTCATCCAGTCGGCCTTGACTGCATCTTTCTTGCATCCTTTTGATAATAACAGAAATTTTTGAACCTATGGGGTGGAAGTTCTTCTTATATCGTCAGTAACATAGGCTTGTAGTCTTTGATTTATTTCTTTACAAGGACTGGTCTGGATGACCAAGACATGAGAATCGTGAGGAAAAGGGAAGTCTGAACATTGTGGGTGAGGGCACTGTTCTTTGGCAGTAGAATTTGGAGGAGGTAAAATTGTTCTAGGATTGTGGTTAGCATGTTCAAATTGGACTCTTTCTTCTTCTTTAAATGCAGAAAGAGTAGACAAGGTAATGAGTTCTCCACAATCAAAACATTTTACTGCAAAGGGAACATGGCCAACTTTATTTTCTAGAGAATGAAGTGAGGCATGTAGACAAAATGATGAAGTAGATTAGGAAGAGGTTTGAGAATTCTTAGTAAGGGAAGTTTGTTTAGGAAAACTTTTCTGAGGAAAAGAGATTACTGCAGAAAAGGCAGTTTCTTTTATTTGAGTTGAAGTGATAGCTCTTGGAACTGATGCTTTTGGAGTGTCAATGACCCAATCAGTTGGGAAGGATAGATTTTCCCATTTTATCAATTGATGTTCCATTTTTTGATTCAATGGGTCTGTTAGCACCAGAGTACTGGATTGAGATGTTTTACTAGGGGTATGCAAAACTGCAGGGAAAAGAGTATTAGTGTGCCTAAAGCATCCCCTAGTTTGGATGGATATATTTGTCCTAGTTGGACACATGTCAAATCCAGTTGTTCTGATTTGGAGTTTTAAGATATCTCCAATATTTTCATCAAAAGTGTAAGCAGAGAAATTTGGATAGCAGTCAAAATATACTGGCTCGTTTGAGAGTGGGGCAACAATTCCTCCAATCAGGGAATCAGTAAATTTATTATGAGTCATATCCCTAACTGTGCATAAAACATATGCATCTATTCCTTTGTGAACAAGTGGGCTGATCCCAACTCGGATGCATCCAAAATGGAGATAATTGTCTTATATTTCTTGGATTCATTTTGGATCTCTTTAATATTTATCAAAGAAATTGTTTGACTGACATCGTTGTTCTATTGTATTCTGCTCACAGATTCTTTAACAAATACCCTAGATACAGCCTTTAGATGGAACATACTCAAATCTTGGTATACTTGGCTTGGAGAGATGGGGGATAATTTCCAGGCTGCTTGGGGCTGAGTCTCTACTTCTTCTATACTAGCATGATTTATACTTTGGGATCTATTGTATGCAAACATAGATTCTAAACTATTTACAGAGTCTGTTTCAGAAGTAATTTGTTCTTCAACATTCTTTATATCTCTGAAAGAGACTGAAGGAGAATCCATTGAAATAGCAGAGATTACTATAACTACACAGGAAAGGAGGGCGTTTAGTCTTGTGTCTTCCCTAAATAAGATTAGACAGGGTCCTGGCTGACTGCTCAGGCAGAAACTAGTAACTCTGTCAGGAGCTCGCAGTAGTGGAAACTCTGCCTTTAAAGAGCCCGAGACTACTGATATGGCCTCAAAAGTGTGTCGCAATAGTGGAAACCCTGCCTTTAAAGGGCTCGAGACTTTTGATACGGCACTGGATTCTTATTACACACAGAAAATAAATCACACAAACTCCGCTTACTATACCCCACCACTTAGACTCCACCAAGCTGTTGCGGCCTTATGTGAACCCTATAGTTGGTTTTCGGCACCTCTCTGCACCTACCACTGCCCTATAGCGGCCTCCTTGCCTTCGCGGGACTTACTACCAGTCCTCAGTAGACACTTTACACCAACCACGAGTAAACCTTATCTTCGGATGAGTGAGCTTCAGCAGACAGTACCAAGGTACACCGATTGCAATAGCAGGCAAATAAACAAGAATCATAACAAGCGCATGTTACAGAGACAATAGCCCATATTCAGAGATAAACACATATGCGGAAGACTTCTTTGTATTAAAATCAGAGCATAATCATGCCAGGGTATTACAACTTTGTGCAAGATGCACAGAGCAAGAGCAGGATGCTTGTATTCACTCACACTCACAACTTTACTTGCGGACTCAAAGAATGACACAAAGCTTCAGACAGGAGGAAATCTTAGAAGACTTGGACTAACACTCTAACTCTCTATGAAAGTTCCTCCTCCGAGAAAGAGCTCTCACCCTTCATTTATACAAATTTGTGAAGGAAGAGTCATTATGAAGAAGAGACTTCGACAAGACGATTGGTCCCACATGTCCACCACTAGGTCTTGCTTTATGGATTTGGTAGATGTATTCGTGCAAGAATCTCCGACCAAATCCTAAGCTTTATTTCATATCAACCGAAAGTAGATAGAATAGTAAATATGACGGGGTAGTCGTGCAAGATTCCCCGATCAAGGGACAGACAAAACATGACATAAAGAAGAGAATCTTGGAAATGCATCTCAAACCACGCCAAAAGTCGGAGAAGTGCTCCTAGTTTCCAAGATACTCATTATTACAAGAAGACAATAATTACATAGTGGATGTTGATTACGGTAACCCACTAAACCCGAATGGTGCCATTGTCGGCCATGAATTCATGTGATTACACTGTGGAGGTTGGTCACGTCAACCCACGGAAACTGACTGTCCCCATCTGTCTTGATAGTAAGACAATTATGTTATTATTCCACTGGATAATCATGGAAGTGACGAAATCGATAAGGGTCCCAGTGCTGAGTATACACTTCTCTATACAATTGTGGGTCCTCATCACTGTCTTCATCTTGTTGTAGAACATACCTCGTTCTGATAATCCATGGATGTCTTTCTCTGATGAAGATCATTTTGTATTCTTCTTCGGAATAAAGTTCATTAACAGTTTGGAGTCTCTTGTTTGGAAATAAAAACATCCTAGCCGTCTCAGTTACATCAGGATGGACTCCACTTGGATGTAGTCCAAATTTCTCCCACCAATCTGGTAGCCAATCTGGTTCAGGAAATGCAATAAAAGACACAGAAAATTTGATCATACAATAATAATATATGTACCTATCTGTCCATAAACAGACATTATACCACATGGCCTTGTACTGGAAATAATTTATTTCAAACAATTTTTCATGTGGGTCCTGGTTTGGCCAAGATTGCAGGGCTCTCATTCGGTTAATCTAAAAAAAATTCCAGGCTGGAGTTTGTTGCCAAGTCTGCGTTTGTTGGCAAAACCATTCTCTGTTAACAGACCTTATTCTACTGAGATCTCCCATTTCTACTAGCTTTTCCCTGGCAACAATTGTATATGCATGATGCATTCGGCCAATTATATGCTGGGGAGGTATAACATGAATACTGGTGTTTCTTGAAAATCCTGGCAGACCAAACTCAATTCCTTCTGAACTTCTTAATTGCCAATTGGGAACCCAATTTTTTTTATATACTTCCCATTCTATGTTATCATCCAGATAATGCGTTGATGGAGCATTTCTGTAGTCATTCCAAGTGCTTATAATTACCATACTTTTTGAACAGTAAGCAATTTGAGCATGAGATTATGAAATAAATGGCAATTCTACTCTTTTGGGTGGATGACCTTCAATACTAGGCAAGGTGATGAAATATCCTGGTTCACATGTAGAACTTTGATAAGAACCATGAGGTTCTACTACAAAGAGAAATGGTGTACCAAGAATGCATTCCACTGGTAGTTCGGTTATCAAATACTTCATTCCTAAGGCATATTCACCAAATAGCAAAATACCTTTAGGAATTTCAAAATTCATGTCAGTATTTACATTTCCCAGTCCAATAGCATAATAATTACTAGGAAGCCAATATTTTGCAGTAATCAAGTCTTTATGCACTAAGTTCATGTCAGAACCAGTATCTAGAAGTGCATTAAGTTTAAAAATTTCACCGTTGATTTCCAACTTGATTCTCACTTGATATTTTTGAAATTTAATGGGCATAATTTTCATGGCTATTAGCCCTTGCATTTGGGCTGCAGTCTGCCCTTGTACCACTGATTTTGGACTCTCATAAGGGGCATATTCTAATGGAGGGGGAATTGCGTCCAATCTTTCTCTTATTTCTCTAATCTCCTGTCTAGCCCATGAATCAATTTTGAAGCTATATTCAGCTTCTTCTTCCATTTTCCTGATTTTTTCTTTTAAATCAGAAACTTCTCTTTTTAGAGAAAGTACTTCCTTGGCCAGATCAGTCACAGAAGTATTTTGCAGTTTTGCCTCTCTGTTAAATTTGATAAAAATTTTAGTATTTCTGTCAAAAGAGGCATCAATGAACAAAGGTTCTCTTTTATGGGACTCGGTAGTTTTTCTCCTTTGTTCTGCTTTTCCTGTCTTCACAAAAGTTTCAAGAAGTGAGTTTTTCATTTCTCCTTCAGGTAAAGATTTGATCTGAGCCAGCATCTGAGCTTCTTGATCTCCTGTGTTGTGAAACATACAGACTTTTAATTTTATTTTGATTTCTGGTTCTGATTCAGATTCAAAACTGTCTGTGTCACTTTGGCAAGGACAGAAATTTGGATTTCTGCAATTGCAATCTTGATTGATTAATATTTCTTCTTCTGAGCTATAGATAAACTCAGAAGTACTATCAGAATCAGAACAACATCCTTCTTGAAGAAGATGAACTTCTTCTCTTTTAAAAGGGTGATATGGACACTGGTTAGTCTCATGATCATTGGCTCCACATCTATTACAATGTATTCTCAGAGCCAATTGTTTCTTTTCTTGAGCCTCTTTATCTTTTTGTTCTGAAAGTTTTCCCTTTGATTTTCTAGAGGCTATGTTATCTGGACAGTTATGTGCAATGTGTCCAGATTTCCCACATATCCAGCATTGGATTTGTTGTTTGGCCTGATAGGAATGGGATTTTAGTTTTATACCCTCAGGCTCATAATAGTGGGTTCTAGGCCTGTATTTATATTTATACTTAGGCTTTCTCCTTTTTTCTTCCCGGAATTCTTTTTTCTTTTTCCTTTTCCTTCTAACCGGGTCTGTGATGTACAGGCCATACTTTTCACAGATGGATTTTTGGTCTGGAAGGTAGGATAGCTTAGATACAGAGTTTTGGACTTTCATGTTTATACATAGTCCAATCAAGCCTTTGGTAATGAGAGAATAAATTTCTCCCCAAGTATACATTTCATAGGGAAGTTTAAACACTTCCTGCATTTTCAGATATTCTACAAATTTACTTGGTATGGTTGCCAAGTATACCTGCTTCCACAGGAGATTCTGACTATCCTGTACTTCAAAGATTCTCTGAGTCCAGTATTTATGGAACTCTTCATATTCTGACATTTTTCTGCATTTCATGTTCATGAGAATCAACTCATGTTTGTTAGCCAATTCAGATTCTGTTCCACACCAGTGCTCAAGTATTGCAGTGGTTAGAGCACCAATCATATTATTATGGGAAGTTCCATCAGTATGATATACAATGCCCCCTTGTTCATATTTGAGAACCTCAGCTTCCATTTTTGCAATCATAATAGGGGAAGAGATTACTTCCCACCATTTGCTAAGAGTGCATGTAAAGCTCTGGATAATAGACTTGCATGCTTCTACCTCTGTTTTTCCCTTCATGCACATAATTTTGTAAGAAACATACATCCTCTCTATCATCTGTCTTATCTGAGCAACAGATAGACTGTCTATATTCCATTCTTGGAAACAGTCTTCAACAAATGTTTGAGATTCAATAAATCTTCCTTTTCCTATCAAATTTGGCGCTGATGGCCTACTAGTATGGTGTGGAAGGTTTTCATATGCAGGGTTTTGGATAGTAACCAGAGAGAGATGTTCTATTGAAGAGGATTCTGGTTTGTCTTTTTCTTTTGGAGGAAAATGGTGAGGGAACCTTTTTTGGATTATTGTCTCAGATGGCTTATATACAGGAGACAGTATTGAGATAGAGGGATTTGGAAGGATGAACAGATCAGAGATAGGCTTATCAGGATTGCTATCCTTCTATCTAATTTCAGTCAATGTCTTTCCCATCTTAGAAAAAGCTTGTCCCAACCCTTCCATAAGTTCTTCATGGTTTCTTAAGGACTCTCTGGATTTACATGAGATTTCAAAAAGAGCAGAGTCCATTTTATCCTTTACATCTATGACCTTTTGGTGGATCTGATTGACAGAATGTACAATAGTATTTGTAGACACTTGCAAATCCACAATCTTTCCTTTTCTTGCATAGTCATTGGTCACAAAAGTATGTGTTTCCATGCCTCTTAAGGCACTATTAGTCCAATTTATCTGTTCTGACACAGACTGAACTCTTTTATCAATGCCAGAAAGCTGAATAGCTTCCTCAGAAAGCAGCAAAGAAACTGCTTTTACTTGCTGATTATTATCTTCAAGGACAATGCCCTTGAAAGGAGGAAAAGTGGAATTTGATTCTACAGTTTGTCCTTCAATGCTTTTCCATTTATGTTTGGGAGGGTTTTCAGAATTTTCTCCCATTATTTGTACTACAGCCTTTTGATTTAATTTCTTCCACTCGAAGAAAGAAATCCATAAATTATTGTCAGATATATATTTATGCCAATTTTGGGCTAATTTTAGTTTTTCAGGATCTGACATGGCTGAGTTAAATTCATTTGTTTCTGGATTTGTAAACAAATCCTAGTTTAACATTTTCTTGATCCATTTTTCTTCAATAGATCCTTTCTGGCATCCTTTCATAATAGTATGAAACTTGTGGATCTCATCCACAGAGGGTCTTTGCATGTCACTGGGCAAAGGGTTTGAAAATCTGCAGTCTGGTATGACTTAGTCACATTGTTCTATGTACCCTAACCCATACTTTAAAGTACCAGGAGGTCTCATACCTTTATAAATATCTTGTAGTCTAGGATCAAGAGTTTCAATGGTCGGCATATAGTGAATCATTAAACATAATGCAGGTTCTGAAGTAGATGCAATACAATCTACAGTGTTATTTACAGAACGAACACAGACTGAAGAATCCATAGATATAGTGGAAATTACTATAATTGCACAGGAAAGTAGGGTGTTTAGTCTTGTGGCTTCCTTAAAGAAGATTAGACAGGCTCCTGGCCGACTGCTCAGGCATAAACTAGTAACTCTGTCAGGAGGTCGCAGTAGTGGAAACTCTGCCTTTAAAGAGCCCGAGACTACTGATACGGCCTCAAAAGTATGTCACAAGAGTGGAAACCCTGCCTTTAAAGGGCCTGAGACTCTTGATACGGCACTGGATTCTTATTACATACAGCAAATAAATCACACAAACTATAAAAGAGAGCGAATAACTTTTATCAGATCGAAGAATCTGATATTATACCAGAGTCTCGAGCCCTTTAAATGCAGGGTTTCCACTCTTGCGACACACTTCTGAGGCCGTATCAGTATTCTCGGGCTCTTTAAAGGTAGAGTTTCCACTACTGCGACCTCCTGGCAGCGTTACTAGTTTCTGCCTAAGCAGTCGGCCAGGAGCCTGCCTAATCTTCTTTAGGGAAGACACAAGACTAAACGCCATGCTTTCCTGTGCAGTTATAGTAATCTTTGCTATTTCAATGGATTCTCCTTCAGTCTCTTTCAGAGATATAAAGAATGTTGAAGAAAAAAGTACTTCTGAAACAGACTCTGTAAATAGTTTAGAATCTATGTTTGCATACAATAGATCCCAAAGTATAAATCATGCTAGTATAGAAGAAGTAGAGACTCAGCCCCAAGTGGCTTGGAAATTACCCCCCATCTCTCCCAGCCAAGTATACCAATATTTGAGTATGTTCCATCTAAAGGTTGTATCTAGGGTAATTGTTAAAGAATCTGTGAGCAGAATACAAAAAAAGAGTGATGTCAGTCAAACAATTCCATTGATAAATATTAAAGAGATCCAAAATGAAGCCAAGAAATATAAGACAAATTATCTCCATTTTGGATGCATCCGAGTTGGGATCAGCCCACTTGTTCACAAAGGAATAGATGCATATGTTTTATGCACAGTCAGGGATATGACTCATAATAAATTTATTGATTCCCTAATTGGAGTAATTGTTGCCCCACTCTCAAATGGGCCAATATATTTTGATTGCTATCCAAATTTCTCTGCTTACAATTTTGATGAAAATATTGGAGATATCTTAAAACTCCAAATCAGAACAACTGGATTTGACTTGTGTCCAACTAGGACAAATATATCCATCCAAACTAGGGGATGCTTTAGGCACACTATTACTCTTTTCCCTGCAGTTTTGCATACCCCTAGTAAAACATCTCAATCCAGTACTCTGGTGCTAACAGACCCATTGAATCAAAAAATGGAACATCAATTGATAAAATGGGAAAATCTATCCTTCCCAACTGATTGGGTCATTGACACTCCAAAAGCATCAGTTCCAAGAGCTATCACTTCAACTCAAATAAAAGAAATTGCCTCTTCTGCAGTAATTTCTTTTCCTCGGAAAATTTTTCCTAAAAAAACTTCCCTTACTAAGAATTCTCAAACCTCTTTCTCATCTACTTCATCTTTTTGTCTACATGCCTCACTTCATTTTCTAGCAAATAAAGTTGGCCATGTTCCCTTTGTAGTAAAATGTTTTGATTGTGGAGAACTCATTACCTTGTCTACTCTTTCTGCATTTAAAGAAGAAGAAAGAGTCCAATTTGAACATGCTAACCACAATCCTAGAACAAATTTACCTCCTCCAAATTCTACTGCCAAAGAACAGTGCCCTCAACCACAATGTTCAGACTTCCCCTTTCCTCACGATTCTCATGTCTTGGTCATCCAGACCAGCCCTTCAAAAAAAAAAAATCAAAGACTGCAAGCCTATGTTACTGACGATATAAGAAGACCTTCCACCCCAGAGGTTAAAAAATTTATGTTATTATCAAAAGGATGCAAGAAAGATGTAGTCAAGGCCGACTGGATGAAAGAAATGTTAAATTGGGATTTATTCAGCCATCCGAAAGCACAAAATTTTGCCAGGAAAACTTCAAACAAAGAAAAGGTAGATTTGACTTTACAATGGAAAAATTTTATGGATTCTGAAGAAATATTCATCTCTTTTTATGAATGGAAACTTCAAAGAGAAAGTCTCTCAAAATCCTGTTCAAAAACTCTACTTCCAAAAAGGGCAAATCCTGTATGATGTCCTATTCAGACTCTTTCCATTTCAGATATTGGAAAAGAGATAGGTAGACTAAAGAAGTCTATCAGAGCCCAAAAGGATAATGTAGAACAGGAGAAACAATAAAAAGACCAAATCCTCCAGATTGAGCATTAGAAATATCATGTTCTGATAGACTTAAAAATCCAAGGCATACCTTTTAAATTAAAAGCATTGATAGATACAGGATCAGACTTGAATATGTTACATAAGGACATTATTCCTGTATCCCTATGGCAAAAGGCTCAAGCATTAGTTGTTGGATTGGGAAACATCCCAAATGAAATCTCCTTCCAGATTCCAATTGTTGTTCTATGCTTCCAAGATTATTGTCTGAAAATGAAGTTTCTTCTAGCAGACATTCCTATTGCCTGCATTCTTGGCACTCCCTTCCTTGCAGCAGTGTCTCCACATGGATTCACAATGGTGACCAAAGATAAACCAGGGTATTTCATCAGTATTCCTTCTCATAAAGGAAAAGTTATTATAAAGCTTCCTTTTGTATCTATCCCAAGGACTTCTGATATGGTCCAAATGATCAGAAACAAAAGATTAAAGATAGAAGAATTGAAGGAATTCCAATCAGGGGTAAGAATAAAAGAACAGCTTGGAAAAGAAGCACTACAATAGAAGATTCTTCTGTTAAAACAAGAATTTATTGATGAAGTCTATTCAGAAAACCCTACAGCCTTCTGGAAACAAAAGAAACATGGAGTTTCTCTTCCTTATAAAGAAGAATATCAAGGGAAACCTTGTAAGAGTAGAGCTATTCCCATGAGTATAGAATATCAAAAATTATGTGCAGAAGAAATAAAGGGTTTACTTAGCAAAGAACTAATCAGATAATCCACCAATCCATGGAATTGCTATGGTTTCTATGTTAACAAACATTCTGAACAGATAAGAGGTATTCCTCGATTAGTTGTGAATTACAAACCCTAGAATAAAGTCTTAGCTAATGACACATATCCAATCCCCAATAAAAGCAGTCTTGTGACCAGAATATCAGGAGCAAAGATATTTTCAAAATTTGATTTAAAATCAGGATTCTGGCAAGTTGCAATCAAAGAAGAAGATAAGTTCAAGACAACTTTTAATGTCTCTGTTGGACATTACGAATGGAATGTGATGCCCTTTGGTCTGAAAAATGCACCAACTAAATTTTAGAGAGTGATAGATGACACCCTTAAGCCATATTTTGATTGGCTTATTGTTTACATCGATGATATACTTGTATTCTCTTCCTCTATAGAACAACACTTCAAACATTTGAGGAAACTTCTACAAGTGGTCAAATAGGCAGGCCTAGTTTTCTCTGAAAAGAAGATTGATCTTTTCAAAACCGAAATTAAATTCCTAGGCCATACTATCAATAATGGGCAATTAACTCTGCAAACTCATGTTGTGGAATTTGCAGACAAATTTCCTGATAAAATTCTTGACAAAACACGGTTACAAAGATTCTTAGGTAGCTTGAATTATATTAGCCATTTTTATAAAAATGTGCCCAAGATAGAAATCTTTTGAATGACAGATTAAAGAAGGATCCGACCCCATGGACAGAATCCCACACTCAAACCGTAAAGAATATCAAAGCAAAAGCTAAGAATCTTCCTATTCTCCACATCTTTGATGATGATCTTCCCAAAATAGTCGAAACAGATGCAAGCAATATTGGTTGGGGAGCAGTACTCAAACAAGTTAGAATTAAGGATGGCAAAAAGAAGGAAGAAATTATTCAGTTTGCCTCAGGGCTATGGCAAGCAGTAGAAAAAAATTATTCTGCATTAGATAAAGAAATCAAAGCAGCATTAAATGCCATCCAAAAGTTTGAAATTTACTTGATCTATAAAAAATTCCTATTAAGAACTGATGTTGTTGCTATGAACAAAGTTCTTAATAAGGATTTGAAGTCCCCAGAAGATTCGAAGTTTGCTAGATGGCAAGCTCTATTTAGCAATTTTGATTTTTCTATTGAACATATCAAAGGGACTAAAAATTCTATTCCTAATTTTCTAAGTAGAGAACATCTTCAAAATCTTTGCTTAATAACTTCTGTGCAACTCAGAAATGGCACAGAAACATTAGGCAATATTCCTGATTCTTTAAGCTGGGAAACATATGCAGCAGAATGGGTATCTGCCAGCCATCAGGGAGACCACCTCTTTGGCTGGTAGATTGGTGGAAGGACTTTGGCCTGAATAAAGGAGCAATTGATATGGGCATTCTAAATTCTATCTCTCCTTTACAGTCAGTACAAAATCTTTTCCATATGGGACCAAATGATGGAGAATTATTATGTTCATTTATCTTAAATCATTTCCAATGGGATGTTCAAGTAAAAACTATCATACAAATCTTGAATGAACAGCCTTTCATAGCCAGAAAAATATATACTAAATGTTGGGATACACTCAACTATCCAGAAAGATTTTCAGGACATATTGAAAATGATTAATAAACTATTTTGAAATATATGTCATACTGGTTGACACAATCACTAGTCGGTTTCCGTGGGTTGACGTGACCAACTTCCATAGTGTAATCACATGTATTCATGTCTAAATGGCTGACAGTGGTGCCATTCGGGTTTAGTGGGTTACCGTAATCAACATCCACTTTGTAATTATTGTCTTCTTGCAATAATGAGCATCTTGGAAACTCGGAGCACTTCTCCGACTTTTGGCATGGTTTGACCTGCATTTCCAAGATTCTCTCCTTTATGTCATGTTTTGTCTATCCTCTGATTGGGGAATCTTGCACGACTACCCCGTCAAATTTGCTGTTGTATCTACTTTTGGTTTATATGAAATAAAGCTTACGATTTGGTCGGAGATTCTTGCACAAATACATCCACCAAAATCCATAAAGCAAGATCTAGTGGTCAACATGTGGGACCAATCCTCTTGTCGAAGTCTCTTCTTCATAATGACTCTTCCTTCACAAATTTGTATAAATGAAGGGTGAGAGTTCATTTTCGGGGAGGAACTTTCATAGAGAGTTAGAGTGTTAGTCCAAGTCTTCTAAGCTTCCCTCCTGTCTGAAGCTTTGTGTCATTGTTTGAGTCTGCAAGTAAAGTTGTGAGTGTGAGCAAATACGAGCATCATGCTCTTGCTCTGTGCATCTTGCACAAAGTTGTAATACCCTGGCATGATTATGCTCTGATTTTAATACAAAGAAGTCTTCTGCATATGTGTTTATCTTTGAATATGGGCTATTGTCTCTGTAACATGCGCTTGTTATGATTCTTGTTTATTTTCCTGCTATTGCAATCGGTGTACCTTGGTACTGTCTGCTGAAGCTCACTCATCCGGAGATAAGGTTCACTCGTGGTCGGTGTAAAGTGTCTGCCGAGCACTGTTAGTAAGGCGAACAGCTTGTCAGAGGCCTCCTCTATCAGAGATTGAAGCTTGACTATCAACTTGTCTCATGCGTTGTCTCTTTCTGTCATCTGGTCTTTTGGTTCTTGCTGCTCTCGACAGTACCAATATCGTCGGGTTAACTGCTTTACTCTGTCCGCTTAGTGTACCCCACCACTTGGACTCCACCAAGCTGTTGCGGCCTTATGTGAACCCTATAGTTGGTTTTCAGCACCTCTCTGCACCTACCACTGCCCTACAGAGGCCTCCTTGCCTTCATGGGACTTGGTGAAGTCCAAGTGGTGGGGTACAGTAAGCGGACAAAGTAAAGTGGTTAACCCGACGATATTGGTACTGCCGAGAGTAGCAAGAACCAGAAGACCAGATGACAGAAGGAGACAGCGCATGAGACAAGTTGATAGTCAAGCTTCAATCTCTGACAGAGGAGGCCTGTGACAAGTTGTTCGATAAGAGCAGCAGACAAATGGTATCAGAGCGGACAGAGTAAAGCGGTTAAACTGACGATATTGGTACTGTCGAGAGTAGCAAGANAGGAGACAGCGCATGAGACAAGTTGATAGTCAAGCTTCAATCTCTGACATAGGAGGCCTCTGACAAGTTGTTCGATAAGAGCAGTAGACAAATGGTATCAGAGCCAGAGAACTTCATTTCGAGTCGGGTATGATATCAGACTCTTCGATCTGATAAAAGCTATTCGCTCTGTTTTATAGTTTGTGTGATTTATTTGTTGTATGTAATAAGAATCCAGTGTCGTATCAAGAGTCTTGGTCCCTTTAAAGGCAGGGTTTCCACTCTTGCGACACACGTCTGAAGCCGTATCAGTAGTCTCGGGCTCTTTAAAGGAAGAGTTTCCACTACTGCGACCTCCTGACAGAGTTACTAGTTTCTGCCTGAGCAGTCAACCAGGAGCCTGTCTAATCTTCTTTAGGGAAGACACAAGACTAAACACCTTGCTTTCTTGCGCAGTTATAGTAATTTCCACTATGGATTATTCAGTCTGTGTTCGCTCTGTAAATAACACTGTAGATTGTATTGCATCTACTTCAGAAACTGCATTATGTTTAATGATTCACTATATGTCGACCATTGAAACTCTTGATCCTAGACTACAAGATATTTATAAAGGTATGAGACCTCCTGGTACTCCAAAGTATGGGTTAGGGTACATAGAACAATGTGACCAAGTCATACCAGACAACAGATTTTCAAACCCTTTGCCCAGTGACATGCAAAGACCCTCTATGGATGAGATCCACAAGTTTCATACTATTATGAAAGGATGCCAGAAAGGATCTATTGAAGAAAAATGGATCAAGAAAATGTTAAACTGGGATTTGTTTACAAATCCAGAAACAAATGACTTTAACTCAGCCATGTCAGATCCTGAAAAACTAAAATTAGCCCATAATTGGCAGAAATATATATCTGACAATAATTTATGAATTTCTTTCTTCGAGTGGAAGAAATTAAATCAAAAGGCTATAGTAAAAATGATGGGAGAAAGTTCTGAAAACCCTCCCAAACATAAATGGAAAAGCATTGAAGGACAAACTGTAGAATCAAATTCCACTTTTCCTCCTTTCAAGGGCATTGTCCTTGAAGATAATAATCGGCAAGTAAAAGCAGTTCCTTTGCTGCTTTCTGAGGAAGCTATTCAGCTTTCTGGCATTGATAAAAGAGTTCAATCTGTGTCAGAACAGATAAACTGGACTAATACTGCCTTAAGAAGCATGGCAACACATACTTTTGTGACCAATGACTATGCAAGAAAAGGACAGATTGTGGATTTGCAAGTGTCTACAAATACTATTGTACATTCTGTCAATCAGATCCACGAAAAGGTCACAGATGTAAAGGATAAAATGGACTCTGCTCTTTGTGAAATCTCATGTAAATCCAGAGAGTCCTTAAGAAACCATGAAGAACTTATGGAAGGGTTGGGACAAGCTTTCTCTAAGATGGGAAAGACATTGACTGAAATTAGACAGAAGGATAGCAATCCTGATAAGCCTATCCCTGATCCGTTCATCCTTCCAAATCCCTCTATCTCAATACTGTCTCCTATATATAAGCCATCTGAGACAGTAATCCAAAAAAGGTTCCCTCACCATTTTCCTCCAGAAGAAAAAGACAAACCAAAATCCTCTTCAAGAGAACATCTCTCTCTGGTTACTATCCAAAACCCTGCATATGAAAACCTTCCACACCATACTAGCAGGCCATCAGCTCCAGATTTGATAGGAAAAGGAAGATTGCCTGA
>SNQJ01S0041553.1:14745-27734 GCA_010110895.2 Picea sitchensis | reverse complement strand
GTTTGGGTTTCCGCAGTTGTGTTAGGGTTACTGCAGAGATGCACTACGGTAAAGGTTTTCGCAGCCCCAGGGGATCCGCCTGACGTCTTCTGTACGGGTTTTCATACCTGGCACTTTTGGCCCACATGGAAGTTTTTCGCAACCCCACAGGATTCACCTGATGTCTTTAGTACGGGTTCTCCTACCTGGCACTTTTGGCCTACATGGAGATCCATTTTTTTGTGGCATCCCTAAGCCGTTGTATAGGTTCTCTATCATATTTTGGGCTCTTCCCAGCGTCATAATGGTTCCTTCCTACGTGGAGTGGTGGCTTGTTTAAGGTATGGCCACCAAAATCGATCTTACCTGGGATGACGAGGACGCATTATGGGCTAAAGATCAACTATTTATTGCAGATTAGACCTACAAGTTTATGTATGACTACCAGCGACAGGTGACAGCTCCATCGCCTTCCCTTTCCTCATCCGCAGTGACAACTGTTCCCTTTTCCCGTCATCCCAGTACCAATGTTGTTAGTGCCTATAAGCCTGAGTTAACTGCCCCTTCTTTTGTTCAACAGGTGGCCTCTTCTACAACAGTTTCTAGCCCACTTGATCTACTACACGTCAGTGCTTTTAAGCATGCGGTCTCTTCCCTTTCTACTTTTCGACAGGCGCCTTCCACTCCTGTCGTTTCTAGCCCACCTGATCCTCTGCACGTGTACACCAAGATCCCCTCAGTAATCCAGCACCCTTTTCCTCTTTCCAACGCAAATGCGGCCTTTATTCCACTCATTTCCCTTCCTAGCACTCTCCCTCTGCTTCCATTTCCTACTACACAGAACCCTCGCTCTCCTTGTAAAGGAGTCAGACGCAATCAAGTTGTGGGTGCACATGCTCGTCAAAACCGGAAAAAGAAATGATGGAAAATGCACACAAACAAACCTTGTTGTATTCTTGGCCAGGATCTATATATGGACTGATTTTTAGGCCTCTCGGAGAAGGCACTGGCTGGTAAGTTCTACTACGCTAAGATGAGTTATCCCCAACTCTCTGAGTAGCTTTTATCTTACTGGAAACCCATCCTAGGTTACTGCCCCAGGTTCAGTTTACTCTCCAACCATTTTCCACTTCCTGTCTGAAAGCGATTTACTTCTCATTTTGTGTTCGCCGTAGATTTTTGGGAAAGGCGTTTTAATGCTAAAGCGGTGGTTTCCAGGTTTCAGTCCTTTTTTGGAGAATTTCTCGAAAAGAAGCATTTGGATGCTTCTTCCAGACTTTCCACTAGAGTTCTGGTCCATTTGGATTTTTGAAGCTCTAGCCAACTCTGTCGGTAAATTTATTTTCTTTGATGAATCGTCTCTTCATCATCCTAATAAGAGATTAGTGTGGATCCTAGTGGAACTAGATCTAGACAGAGGTCTTCCTGACTCTATTGATGTCACTATTGGTGATACACACTTCGTTCAAGCTGTCGATTTCTGGAAAGAACCTTTTCGGTGCCACTCTTGCTAGCAAACATGTCATCTTAATGCTTTGTGTCCGAGCTCCAGGTTGCTTTCACATAATCTCAAGCCTTCTTTGTCAGTTGTTGCCAATACTCAAGCTTCTGGTGTTGGCCCGTTCGACAGTGAAACTTTTCTAGGTAAGATGCACTTGTTCTTTCCCTCTTTTTTCAACAAGCTCACTCGAGATGAAGTTGATTACCTACTGTGTAATGAAAAGTGGGTTTTAGATTTATTTTGAACTTTCTGGGACCTTCTTCTTAAGAACCTGGATAATTCGGTCGATTTCCTTGATCAACAAACCAAAGGTAATTTTCATGACTGCTCTAATGATAATCCACCTCCTCTCACTTCTGTTGAATCCCCTTTGGATGTTGCGACTATCTCCTATTTGGATTCTACTGAAGCTCCTACAGACAACAATGTACCCCTTTTGTTTGATAAAATCCCTGACGTAGGTGGACGTGGCTCTAGGCTTTTGAACCCTGCACTTCCGCCACTCATTGACCCCACAGTTTTTGCCCCGGACCTCTTTCCTACCTCTGTGGTTGCCCTCTCTCCTAAACACTTACCTATTTTCACTCAATCCACACTTCTTTCCTCTACCTCTCTACGTTCAAATGTCACTGTCCGGAAGAAAACCAAAGCCCATCTTCGAAAAGTTCCTCCAGGAGCTACAGAGGGGGGTTTAGCCTCCTTTGGTGATTTAAAACCCTTGTTACTTGAGGCACATCCTCCATAGACTTTGTCCCTCCCTGGTTCCTCATCTGTTGGTCTTGTTTTGACCCCCTCTCCGGCCCTTAGAGCAAGCTTGCCGACTCTCCAGGTTTCGTTATGATAATTATCTCACTTAACCTTTGCAGGTTTAGGGGAACCCTTAAACTTTCCTCCCTCAAAGCTCTACTTTCACACACTAAACATGGTATTGTTTTCCTCCACAAGACTCTTGTTAACAGTGACAAGGCGATCAAACTTTTCCTCCATTGTGTACCCTCTTGGAATGTGGAGGCTCTGAATCCTAGTGGTCGATCCGGTGGTTTGCTAAGTGGATGGAATCCAGCCTTTGCTGAGTTGTCTGCATTTGATACCCATCCAGGTATATATCTGGAAGGCAGGACTAAATTGTCAACAAATAAAGTTAAATTACTCAGCTGTTGTGCACCCTATAAAGATAGGGAACTCTTCTAGCTACCCATTCTTCACTCTAGTCTCTTGAATGAAGAAGGCTTGATTATAGGCGGAAATCTTAATTTTACTTTATCATCAAAGGAAGTATGGGGATATTCATCTAGATTAGATCTTCTTACAGATTTCTTCACAAATCTCTTGCACTCTTCGGGCCTGGTGGACGTCCAACCTATTAAATTTGCTCCTACTTGGTGGAATGGCAGAGCAGGGTCAGATGGTATTGTGAAGAGACTGGATCACTTCCTCATTGACAAATCTTTCTTTAGAAACAACTGTAAGATTAGGTCTTGGGTAATAAACTCTGCCATATACGATCATAATTCGATTTGCCTTCAACTGGATACTTTCTCACAAAAGACTAAGCCGCCTTTCAAATTCAATTCCACCTAGTTAAAGGATCAAGATTTTGCTTCACTCATTAAACACTCGTGGAGTTCAATGAGTCACTGGTCGGATTCCTCCAACATACAACTTCTGTGCTCCAAATTAAAAAAGTTTAAAAAAGAGGTGATCCTTTGGCAGAGGGAAAAGAAAGCACAGTTACAATCTGAACTACTCCATATAGAATCTAGATTGGCATATTTATTTGACAAGAATCCTTCACAGGTCTTTGAGCAGGATGGTCTGGAACTACTATAAGTACCGAAATAGCAAAAATATAAGATACTAGCGGTGGAAGAAGATACTTGGCGACTCAAAAGTCGAGCTATTTGGCTCAGCAATGGAGATAAAAACAATAATTTTTTTCCATAAATATGCCACTATGAGGAGATCTCAGAATACTATCTGGGATATTGAAGATGAATCAAAAATTGTACATTCACCTGATTCAGAAATTAAACAAATAGTTTTCAAGCACTTCAAGTCCCAATTCGGTCCCATTGAATCTGAATACCCTCGAAGCCAGATCGAGGTTTTAGCACACATGCCAAATTTCTTCAATGACTCAGATTGTGCTGAGATCAGGAAAGTAGTATCGATTGATGAAGTTAAAGACATTGTATTCAAGATGCCAAAAGACAAAAGTCCAAGCCCTGATGGCTGGACTCAAGAAATTTTCCAATCCTTTTTTGAAATATTGGGTGAAGATCTTCACAAGGCTATTGAAGAATCCAGAACTTCTGGTTTTTTTCCGGGCTCACTTAATGCCACCTTCTTCGCACTTATTCCTAAAGTTAGTAAACCTGGGAATTTTCATGAATTCAGGCCTATAGCACTTTGTAATTTTGTGTACAAAGTCATTTCAAAAAAATTTGCCACGAGGATTAAAACAAAGTTAGTAGTTTGTATTTCTCATGAACAGTTTGGCTTCTAAAGGACTGATTAATTTTCGATATTGTTGGCATAGCACAAGAGTGCTTACACGCTGCTAAGACAAAGAATCCAAGTGCAATTATTCTCAATCTAGATTTGAAAAAATCTTACGACAAGGTAAGCTAACAATTCCTCAGGTTATTGTTAACACAGATTGGTTTATCTTGGAAGATTTCACAATGGATCATGGCCTGCATCACATCTGTAAACATGACAGTTTTAATTAATGGCTCTCCCACCGATTTCTTCAAAACTTTATGTGGCTTACGACAGGGATGTCCCCTATCTCCACTGTTATTTCTTATGGTGATAGAATGTCTTAACAGATTAATGAAAAAAGTTGTTGATGAAGGAACTTTCTATGGGCTTAAAGTTGCCATCTCAATCTATGTATCGCATATTCTATTTGTAGATGATGTCTTAATCCTTGGTGACGGAAACTATAAACACTGGCAGGTATTCAAATCATTATTATCACTTTTCTGTAGAACTTCGGGTATGGAGGTAAATTGTAATAAATCAGTTTTTCTAGACCAAAATATCGATCCCAGTACTAAACATAGACTTTCCTCAGACTTCAACATACAGTTCATAAATCTCGAGCATGGTATGAAATATTTAGGATTCTCTTTGAAACCTAATGAATATAGAGTTGTGGATTGGAATTGGCTGAGTGAGAAGATTTCAAAGAGAATAAGTAACTAGACATTTTGGTGACTTTCTCTTGGAGGAAGACTGGTTTTAGTGAAAATTGTGCTCCAAAGTATACATGTCTATTGGCTAAGCTTAGCAAAGGTTCCCGCCTCTATACTGCATAAAATTCAACATCTTATGGGAAATTTTTTATGGAGAGGAGCAAACAAATCAACAAGTTTTCACTTATCCAAATGGAAAAACATTGCCATCCCTAAAGAATTTGGTGGATGTGGTGTTAGGAACATCTTCTGGATCGCCAAGTCATTAGCTGCTAAATCATGTTGGAAAGGGTTATTTGGAAATAGTCTTTGGAGTCAAATTCTCAAAGGAAAATATTTAAAAAGAGTTGACTTGACTTCTTGGATCCGAAAAGGAAACCACAAGTCCTCAAATGGCTCTATAATTTGGAAAAATTGTATATGCTCTTTTCATATCATTAATCAGTGGCTAGCATGGAAAATAGGGAGCGGTAATCAACTTATAATTGGTAAGGATCCTTTTATAAGTGATTATTCATCCTATAAGCTTTCATCTCCCTTGATACATTTCCTCAATAATCATTGTGTTTTTGTAATATACCAGATATAAAAAGTATGCAGAACATAAATAGCACTGAAATGATATAAGAATAACAACATAAATAACACTGTGATTCTAAAAGCAATGTTCATGGGCCTCTTCGAGGGGGAAACCTCCATTTGAGAAGATCTCTATTACAATAATATCCAAGCTAGGGTTCTCATACCCTCGACTCCTATTTATACTAAATATGTCTATCAAAAGAAGCATCTAGAGGAAGATCCTTCTAGAAGCAGAAGATTCTATTAGGTCTTCTTACATTCGACTTATTCTATTTTATTGCAAGGCCTTATTAATATTGACCTTTATTACATCCGAATATATTGTTCTACCTATGTGCGGGTTAGGACCCTAACATTTCCTTGCCCTTAAAAACAACCTTGTCCTCAAGTCTTGAGATGTGGAAATTGTTGGAGAATGGTAGCTGGTTCCCAAGTGGCATCCGCTAGAGTTGTATCTTTCCACTGGACTAACACTTCCTTGATGGTTCTCTAACACAGGCAATGCTCACGCTGGTCCAAAACTGCTTGTGGCTGGAGCCAAATGGATCCTTCTTCGGCTAACTCGGGAAGGTTGGTTTGAATTTGGCACTTAGTTCCAATCACCTTCTTTAAGCATGAAACATGAAAAACAAGATGTAGCTTTGAATGACTGGGCAAAGCTAACTAATAAGCTACTTGTCCCACATGCTTGAGAATGGTATAAGGACCATAAAATTTGGGCGCTAGCTTCTGACAATGCTCGGCCTTGAGGGAAGTTTGCTTGTAAGGTTGCAGTCGAAGAAACACCTGATCCCCTTCTGCAAATTGACGTTCAGAGCGACCTTGATCTGCTTGTTGCTTCATGTGATTTTGTGCCATGACCAAATTCTCTTTGAGGGTATGGAGAATATCATCTCGAACTGTAAGTGTTTGGTCAACCGCCTGGACCTTCGAGACATCAGGTAAGTATGAGAGAACTGAAGGTGGCTTCTGTCCATATACCACTTCAAAAGGAGTCATGCATGTCGTTGTATGGTATGAACCGTTGTACCACCATTCAGCTAGGGGTAACCATTAAGCCCATTGATTTTGCTTTTCCAAGGAAAAACACCTCAAATATGTTTCCAAACACTTGTTGACAACTTTCGTTTGACCATCAGTCTGGGGATGATAAGTTGTGCTGAGATGCAATTGGGTGCCTTGTAGCTTAAACAGTTCTTGCCAAAAATTGCTTGTGAAAGTTGGGTCGCGATCAGAAACAATAGAGTGCGACATGCCATGAAGCTTGAAGACCTGATCCATGAAAATTTGAGCCACCGTGGATGTTGTAAATGGGTGTTGAAGAGCGCAGAAATGAGCATACTTGGAAAGGCGATCAACAACCACCATGATGACTGATTTATTTCTCGATTTGGGTAAGCCGGTAGTAAAATCCATAGAGATATCCTTCCAAATAGCAGGTGGAATCAGAAGCGATTGTAGTGTGCCTAGAGATTTGACTGTTTCTCCCTTGTTGCATTGACACACATCACATTCAGTGACAAAATTACAAATGTCCTGTTTCATACCATCCCAAAAAAAATAACGTTTGACCTTGTCATAGGTTTTGGTGAACCCAGAGTGCCCCGCTGTGGGTGTAGAATGAAGCTCAGAAAGTACCATGGCTTTAAGCTTTGATTGTTTACTTAAATACAAATGACCTTTGTATCGAAGCTCATCATGGAGCCAAGAGTACCCTGGGGAAGATGGAGCATTGGACTGCAATTGTTGGATCAGATGCAAACTTTTGGGATCTTGTAGCCATTCCTGGCTAATGGCTTGGAGCCAATCTAGTACAATGAAGGAAAGAGAAAAAAGGGATCCTTCATCTTCATATTTTTAGAAAAGTGCATCTGCAACCACATTGTCTTTGCCTTTCTTGTAAATGATCTCATAATCATATCCAAAGAGCTTAGTCACCCATTTTTGTTGCTCCGGGGAGAAAATGCGTTGTTCCAGAAAATACTTGAGACTTTAATGGTCTGTCTTAATTTGGAAATGTTGCCCCAATAGATAAGGGTGCCACAGATCAACGACATGCAGAATAGCCAACATTTCCTTTTCATAGATTGATTTGCCCAGATTTATTTCAGATAGTTGCTTGCTGGTAAAGGCCAAAGGCCAACCCTCTTGCATAAGGACATCACTAATTCCTTTCCCTGAGGCATCACATTCCAGGACAAAGGTATTTGTGAAATCAGGAAGGGTCAGGACTGGAGTGGTGCACATGGCCATATTCAAGGTTTGAAAATCTTGAGCAGCAGCTGGAGTCAAATTGAAAGAGTTCTTTTTTAGGAGTGCAATGAGAGGTGTTGCAATCTTTCCATAATTCTTAACAAACTTGCGATAATACCCTATTAAGCCTAGAAATCCATGCAAGCTTTTGAGAGTCTTTGGGTGAGGTCAGTCTTGCATAGCTTCAATCTTTTTTGGATCCACCCCGACACCATCCTTGCCAACCAGATGACCCAAGTATTCTACTTCTGAGGCGCCAAAAGCACATTTAGACTGTTTTAGGAAAATTTGGTGCTGAGAGAGTAGATGGAGAACTCGATCCACATGAGCAATATGGTCTATCCAGTTTTTTCTATAGATGAGGATATCATCAAATAAAACTAAGACAAAATGACGGACAAAAGGACGGAAGACATGATTCATGAGGCTTTGGAAGGTGGAGGGGGCAGTACACAAGCCAAAGGGCATGACCAAAAACTCATAGTGGCCCTCATGAGTTATAAAGGAAGTCTTGGGAATGTCTGCCTCTTTCATACGTATCTGGTTGTAGCCCAAACAAAGATCAAGTTTAGTAAAGAATTGGGCGCCACTCAATTCATCCAGGAGATCATCAATGACAGGAATGGGAAATTTGTCTTTAATGGTAAGTTTGTTGAGGGCACGGAAGTCAGGACACATTTGTCAAGAACCTTCTTTTTTCAAGACCATGACCACAGGAGAAGAGTAGGGGCTTGTACTAGGGTGGATAACACCTGCATTAAGGAGTTCTTGGAACATTTTCTCAATTTCATTTTTTTGGGAAAAGGGGTGACGATACAGACGGATATTGGGAGGAAGGCTTCCGGGTACAAGGGGAATGGAATGATCATGAACACCACAGGAAGGAGGGAGTTCTTGGGGAGTGGAAAAGACCACTTGATGTTTAGAAAGGATGTGTTGAAGGTCTTGTGGCACCAAGGGTGTCTCTCTTGCTTGTATAGCATGGAGTTGGGCAATAACACCATAATGACCTTTTTTGAGCATCTTTTCCATATGATGGGAACTAATGATCTCAAGTGAACTGGCAGTGATGCCTTGGAACTTATATTGGTGGCCCTCCTGGTCGAATTGCATGGTTAATTCCTTAAAATCCATGAGAATGGGACCCAAAGTCCTTAGCCAGTCTACACCCAACACAATGTCACAACCGCCCATGTCTATAGCAAACATGTGATATTTTAGGTGGTAGTCACCAATTTGGAGACACACATTTTCACAACGCCCTCCACATTTCATGGAGCCACCATTGGCAATCATGATTTGGAAATTATTGACGGCATGGATGTAGCAATGAGTTTCTTGGGCAATGCGGCGATGAATAAAATTATGGGGGCTTCCACTATCAACCAGAATGATGACCTTCTGATGCTTGATGTAACTGATTAGCTTGAGGGTTTGGGGAGCGGAGAAGCCAGTGAGAGAATTGAGGGAAATGACCGGTTATACTTCGAGAGGGTCTGAGGGAGGGGTTATGTTAGTGGTTTCAGGTGACTAAGACACAAGGGGAGTTTCAACATCCTCTTCTGAAATATCCTCAGAGATGGCCATAAAAAGCTTTTGTTCCTTACACTTGTGGCTGGGGAAATAATTGTTTTCACAATTATAACAAATTCCTTTGAGTTGGCGTTCATCCATTTCATCCCTGGTCAATTTTTGGATCTTTATTGGAGCGGAGGGAGTAGTGGGATTCACTGGTTTAGGGTGAGGGATAAAGGAGGGTTTTCGATTTTGAGAAGATACAAGTTGTTGTGCTTGTTTATCTCTTTTAGTAGCTTCCACCCAACTCTGAGGCCGAGCCATGAGGACATGGGCCTGAATCTCATCCTTGAGGCCACTAATAAAACACTCTCAGAAAAAGGCATCAAACATGCCCTCTGTCCAAAAAGCCAGGTGCTCAAAGACAGTTATAAATTCTTCCACTGTTCCTAATTGTTTCAACTTTGTCAAATGGCCCAAATGGTTGGTGTCAATGTCAAAGCGTTCATAAAGCTCTACCACAAAGTGTGTCCAAGCAATATACCCTTGACGGGAAGTTTTTCTTCATTGCCACGATTGCCAACGTTCTTGATCTAGATGGAGAACACCATACCGGAGTTTGGCCAAGTCATCTGTAATGCCGTATAAAGAGAAATCATGTTCCGTTTGGGTTACCCAACCAGTGGGGTCCGAGCCATCAAATTTGGTTACATCCATCTGTGGAAGGCGTAGGTCACGTTGAAAGTGATGGTGCTGAAAGTTATGGGAATGAGAGGAATGTTCACCTTCAGTATGTGGGGGTGAGTCAGAAGAAGGGTTATCTGTAGGGATATGAAGCTTGGTGCAGAGTGATGAAAAGACAGATTCAAGCTGGGTGTTTAGGTCTTGTTTGATTTCCTCCATTGAGGACTTCATGGTTGTATTGATGGTGGAAATATTGGCACTAAGTTGTTTCACTTCTTGTTGGGTCTCGATGAGACTAGATTGCAAGGTATTGAAGTGAGCTTCCAAGTCTTGGCTACGGGTATGGGCCATGAGGACGAGGGAACCGAAAAGGGGCAGGTGGGGTAANGCATTGAAACGATAGATTCAAGCTGGGTGGTTAGGTCTTGTTTGATTTCCTCCATTGAGGACTGCATGGTTGTATTGATGGCAACAACATTGGCATTGAGTTGTTTCACTTCTTGTTGGGTCTCGGTGAAATTAGATTGCAAGGTATTGAAGCGAACTTCCAAGTCTTGGCTACAGGTATGGGCCATGATGACGAGGGAACCGAAATGGGGTGGGTGGAGTCAAAAATTTTGCTGAAAAATGATATGTATGAATGTGATAAGGGCGAAGAGATGAATCCAATGGAATAGGTCTTAAATAATGGTGAAACAATTTCCAGACCTTTTTTTTTTCACCTGTGGAGTTATACTCCGGTTTTTTTTCTTTTACACCTGCAGAGTTATACTCCAGTCTGAAGAATATTGTAGTGATGAAATGCCCAAATGCTTAACCAGGAATAAATGTGTAGTGATTTGGCAACCCGAACATAGTTGCGCGGAAATAGATCTTGTATGTTTTAATTTGTTTATGTTTCTGTCCCCTAGGGTTAGGTAATCAAGGGTTCTACAGACAAGGGTTTGCCTTGTGCTATATCTCTTTGATATACGTGCGGGGTCCAATAGTAGTACTCGGCCCAATATCTCAGGGCACTAACTAAAGAGGATAGACTGTACCCTTAACCGTACTACCCAACTACCCAGGTACTAGAGAGTATCTTCTCGAGTTCTGTTCTCGGTGGCACTATAGAAGTTAGGTGGCCGATCGGTTTATGTAAAGAGGGCTTCAGGTAGTCTAGGTTGATCCATACATAGGTGTTGTCTATTGCGCTACCACTCGAAGGGGTACCAACAGGGGTTACAAGGGTGGCCAACAGATGTGCGCTTAAGTACCACTTGTATTTCCTGCGTGTATGAATCCCTCAACTGCAGGTTTATGCGCGTAACCACTGATCTCTATGGCTTAAAGACGTCAGAATACGTCTCTACCCTGAAAAAGAATTTGACCCACACTTTCTGCCAAGGAAAGTGCTCTGATACCACTTATAATATACCAGATATAAAAAGTATGCAGAACAGAAATAAAATGCTAGAAATGGCAGAATAACAGCAATATAACCAGAACAATCACCAAAATAACCTTGAAATGATATAAGAATAACAACGGAAATAACATTGTGATTCTGAAAGCAATGTTCATGGGTCTCTTCAAGGGGGCAACCTCCAATTGAGCAGAGCTCTATCACAATAATATCCAAGCTAGGGTTCTCATACCCTTGACTCCTATTTATACTAAATATGTCTATCAAAAGAAGCATCTAGAGGAAGATCCTTCTAGAAGTGGAAGCTTCTATTAGGTCTTCTTACATTTGACTTATTCTATTTTATTGCAAGGCCTTATCAATATTGACCTTTATTACATCCGAATATATTGTTATACTTATGTGCGGGTTAGGACTCTAACAGTTTTTTCCATTGCTCAAGCAGCTTTATCAACTACAAACAACACCTCTACTATTTGGAAAAGTGCCAACCAACTAGAATTATCAGGAACTCTGTCAGATGAATGGAACAGTTATATAACAATATTGAAGAGCAGCAAAATTTCACTTAATAACACAAAAGATAAACTTGTTTGGTCATGGAACAAGACTACTGGAATAGTCACAACAAATCTAGCTTATCAATGCATAGCTAGTAATTCACATAATGAAGCTTCCCGCTGGTGGTATAAAGCAATATGGAGAGTTAACTTACAGAGAAAAATTATTTGTTTCATGTGGTTATGCTTAAAGGATCGTATCCTCACTGGTGCAAATTTCGGAAAAAGAGGAGGTGTTGGACTTGTTGTTTGCAATCTTTGTCTCAAAGATGATGAGACATCTAACCAGCTTTTCATTCATTGTGAATACACTCAATACATTTGGAAAGAAATTCTAAGTTCCCTCAAGTTTTCAGATGCCTAGAATCTTTCTACTTTAGAAGGAAATCTACTCCACTGGTTTACTAGTTACCCAAAGTTGAGATACATACCTTTTCTGGTTTGTTGGAGAATATGGAAATATAGGAATAAAACACTTTTTGAGAATTGGAAAAGAGAGGACTCCCGATTAATAACCAAGATTCTACTTGTTTTTAAAGAACTTAAAGGAATGGAAGAAGTGAACAAAGTGGATTATATCCTCATCCCAATCTTTTTTGATGATAAACCTATAGGTTTCTTTGATGGTGTTGTTGTAAATGATTTCTGTGGAGCTCGGATATATATTAAATTAAGTTCTAATCATAGCTATAAAGCACACTTTGCAGGAGGAAAAGCGAACAATATGAAGGCAAAATTTTTGGGTCTTTGGGGGCTTCTTTTTCTTGCACAGAGATTGTCCATATGTAAATTGATGGTTGCTGGTGACTCCAAAGTCACTATTGACCGGATTAATGATTGCTCAAATCTAAACCTGATATACCTACACAATTGGAAAGAACAAATTAGAAGCTTAAAGGCAGGATTTGAAGATATTCAACTTATGCATATCCATAGAGAATTCAATACAGTGGCAGATCTTCTATCCAAAAAAGATTTGGACAGTCCCATGGGTTGGTTTTATTATGAGGAGATCTTCAATGGAAATATTGTAAATAAATAGAGCTTTAATATTTTCTAAAAGTTACATTACTATGTAACTGGACAATAGAAAGAAGATTACAGTTCCTTTTTGATGAAATTTTTTGAAATGTAAGCTCTTGACAGCTGAAAAAAGCAATTCTGTATGAAATTGCAGATAATATAGTGGAACTATCTAGTCTCGGAGATCACTAGTGATCTATCGATCATATAAACTTTTTTGTAAAATGGAAAGAACACTTGATTCTAGTAGAATAACAGTGGATCTGTTTTTTTCTGTGTGAATATAT
>SNQJ01S0041553.1:0-14735 GCA_010110895.2 Picea sitchensis | reverse complement strand
ATAGATAGATAGATAGATATAGATATAAATTGATAGAATTTTTTTTAATATGTTTATATATATATTGATGGTTGATAAAAAAATTAAGAATTTTCTTATATTGTGTAAATGGTACATTGGTTTAATTGCATTTTGTTAATAATGCCATGTTTAAATGTTATAGTGGTACAATATGTCCTCATAATTTAAGAAAGATTTTTGTTTGATTTTAACTCATGATCTTTTAGCTATATATACATTTATATGATGATAATGAATGTGTAATTGGCACATTGGTTTTATTGCATTTTGTTAACAATGCCATGTTTAAATGTTATAGTGGTACAATATGTCCTCATAATTTAAGAAAGATTTTTATTTGATTTGAACTCATGATCTTTTAGTTTTCTCTCGACGGTTGATGAAATGTGCAAAAAATGAGGAATTAATGGAACACTTAATGCCTCTTTGTCTGTTCCTTCAACACATTTGGCGGAGACTCATCCTTCACTACTCATTGTTCCTAAGCCTATTTCTCAGCCACCCTAGTCGTGCTCTACCATTCGCAAGGAGGTTACGTGGGTTCCTGGTCTATTTATGATTGTTGAGAGTGTTTCTAGCTTAGCCCATGCAGATAGCACTTTAGGTTCTTTAGCAAATAATTCTTTTGAGTTGTTAGATCGGAACACGACCTAGGTTAAGCCGCCTTTGGAGTCATCGGTTTGAGGATTTTCGGGGAAGAGGCACTCCATTAAGCGTTTAGGGAGGGTGTGGAAGCCCAAAAGAACAAAGCGTTCAATGGTGTTGGGAATGGACATCGGGCTGGAAGAGTCATGTTCACTCACCATGTGTGTGTTGGTGGGTAGGCTGGCTTATCGCTTGCTCTGCAAACTTTCAGTTTTGGAGTGGATGCAGGCTACTTGGGAACCCATTCTAGGGTATTCTTCAGTGCTTCTCAACTTACCGAGGGGTTGGTTTGGTTTCGTCTTTAATAATCCTGAAGACTCTGTGAAGATTTTAGATAGTTTCTGGTTTTTTGAAGGTGGAAGTCTTATGTTGAAGAGGTGGAGACTCAAATTCGACCCGACGACTGAATATTTCAGTTTTCGTCATCTTTGGGTCTTGCTCTCGGGTTTGTCGTTGCAGTTGTTGAATACAAAATCCATGGAGGCCATAGGAAATGTCTTGGGGCGCTTCATTAAGATTGACGAGAATACTTTGCATTCAAGGGACAGGAGAATGGAAAAAATCCTCGTGGAGGTGGATGTCCATGGGGGGTTGTTGGAAACATTGGATATTGAGTGGCGCAACATGGTTTTTGCACAAAGATTGGACTATCTTGGGATTTCGTTCCGGTGCTCGTGCTGTAGACAAACCGACCACCTTAGAAAGGACTGTCACCATCCTTTTGGAGTGCCCTTTGACGAGACACTCTCGGAGGAGACTGCTACTAATGGCTACTCACCGGAGCTGAAGGCGTTGGAGCAGGGTTCTTATCCGGGAGCTTGGGATTCGGATAGTCCACCATCCTCAAACTCTACCTTTGTTGGTAAGTTGATACTTTATGTTACTTATCTCTATTGNTTTTGCTTCTGAGGTGACTAATAAGACTGAGGCGCTGGTTAAAGCTCTAGAGGAGTTAGCTACTATTATTGAGTTTGTTTCTACTTCTCCGGTTACTTGCTTAGATGAGTGTCGGCCTCACTCTTCTATTGTGGATAATCATGTTCTGACTAACTCTGTACATACTGAACCATTATTGATGGAAGGCTCACCCCTCATACCTGGTTATGGTGAACCCGCAGCTAGTGAGCAATATTTGGATAGACTGCTATCCGAATTAGTACCTTCCTATAGGGAGGTTACTTTTCTTGTTCCTATCCTGACTTTTTTAGGGAAATCTGAGGTGGTTTGGGGGGAACTCAATACTGTGACTACAGACCCCTTTGTTTCAAAAGTTTCATCTGGTAAGGATCTTGCTTGGTCTTGGGGTTTGGGACTCGAGTTATCTCTTTTTAACACTAGAAGTGCCTGAAAAAAATGGGTACAAACCTTTCTTTGCCAGATAATCTTTCACACTCTACTATTGACCAGGAGGCGCTTAGAGGCATTAAATCCCTTGCAACGACAAAGTCATGATTCTTATCTCTCTTAACATTAGAGGGGTAGGAGGACCCCTAAAATTCGCCTCTATGCATAGGCTCCTCTCTAATATTTCACCCCATGTTATTTTTTTACAAGAGACATTAACGACTAAAGAAAGGGCAAGGGATTTCATGTATGCTCTCAGGTTGGAATGGATGTCTTGTGCAGTTAGTTCGGTTGGTAGTTCGGGGGGGTTGCTCATTTCATGGGACCCACATTATTTTGTTTTCTCTCATGTTCTCACTTGTGGCGGCATTGTTTTGATAGGTTCCAGTCTAGTTGATAAAAGGAGGCTCTCACTTCTGAATGTTTATGGTCCTTGCACATATCAAAATATTTTCTGGAAAAAATTAGAAGATGGGGGTCTGTTAGCACATACAGATTTGATTTTGGCAGGGGACCTGAACTTCATCTTAAACTCAGATGAGATTTGGGGTTTAACAGCCTTGAAAGACCCTTTGGCAATCATTTTCAAGGACTTATTTGATAATTCTTCTTTGGTGGATGTGGCTCCAGTTGAGCTGGTTCCTACATGGCATAATGGCAGAATTGGAGATTCCAGTATTTCTAAAAGACTTGACAGGTTTTTTGTGGTGGAGGATTCGATTAGCCCAGCTATGAGGTATATATCATGGGTGGAATCTCCTTTCTTTTTTGATCACGTTCATATTATTCTACAACTGGATATTGGTCTACAGGCGACAACTCACCCTTTTAAGTTCAATCCAATTTGGTTACGGGATGATTCTTTTGCAAAGTTAGCTAGTGAAGTTTGGTTTGATGCCCATTTTGAGTTAGTTGAAGGGGCACAAAGAAGATTAGTTGAAAATATTACACTTCTTATGAGTCGTGTCAAATATTGGTCGAAAGAAAAACGTATTCGAGATCAGGATTTTATAAAAAGGTTGGAAGTTGATTTGGAATTGCTTTATGTACATAAATATAAAGGTTCTCTCACTGTTTATTTATACCATCGTTTGGGTTTGTTGTTGGCAGAACACAACAAATTCCTTTTGGTTTAAGAAGAAAGTTGGAGGCAGAAGTGTAGGCTATCCGGATTAAGAGTGGTGATAATAACACTAAGTTTTTTCACATATTTGCGAGCTACAGGAGAAATAAAAAACATCTCTGGGACATAACTGGTAAGGATGGTAGAGTTCACTCTGGCCAGGATGCATTAAAAAATGAAGTTGTATCATATTTTCATTCTTTTTTTCAAGACTCGGGGCAGCGAAATTTGCGTGCACAGTTGGAGACTATTAGTCTTTACCCAAATCTTGTTATGGAGGAAGAAGTCTCATCTTTAGAATAGGCTTGTACACTTGAGGAAATTTCAAATGTTCCTAAAGGTTTCTCCAAGGAAAAAAATCCCATCCCGAATGGGTGGACTATCGAATTCTTCCTTCACTTCTTTGAGATGGTTGGCCTAGATTTACTTGCTATGGTTGAGGATACTAGAATTTGTGGCAAAGTATTTCATCCGATCAAATCTACTTTCTTAGCTTTTATTCCAAAAACCAATCATCCTGCATCCTTCTCCGACTTTCATCCTATTTCTCTGTGCAATCTTTGTTATAAGATTATTTATAAGATAATAGTGAGGAGAATCATACCAATTCTCTCTCGTACATTGTCCGATGAACAGTTGAGGTTCCTAAAGCGTCGACATATACTTGATGTTATTGGAGCAACACAAAAGTGCCTTCACAACATTAAAGCAAAGAAACTTCAGGCTGTTATTTTGGAGTTGGATTTAAAAAAGGCTTATGATTGCACTAACTGGGATTATCTAAGGCTAATGCTTATTCATTGTGGATTTGGACACCTTATGACAAAGTGGATTATGGGATGTGTTGCCTCAACATCATTTTCCATTCTGATCAACAGGGAGGCTACAAAATTCTTTAATAGTGGAAGAGGATTGCACCAGGGATGTCCTTTCTCTCCTATGTTGTTTATCCTTATGATGGAGGGTTTGAGCCTCTCTCTGAAAAAAATTCATTCAGAAGGGAAGTTGACGGGTATAATGGTTTCTAGGATGGTAATAATTCTCCATCTCTTATTTGTGGACGATGTGCTTATTATGTCTAAATATTCTTTTACTAAATGGCAGGAAATTCACACTCTTTTATATGCTTTCTCTGGTGCTTTTGGATTGGAGATCAATGTTAATAAGTCAATGTTCCTACACTTTGGTGTACGACAGGGGTTTCTTAATAATTTGAATTTACTGTTTCATTTTGGTTTCTTGAGTCTTTCAGCTGGGTTTAAATATTTGGGATGTTATTTAAAGATGGATAGCTACAAGGTGGCAAACCGGTAATGGCTATTGCTGAAATATGAGAATAGAATTTGACACTGATGCAATTGCTTTCTATCGTTGGGAGGTAGATATGTTTTGATAAAGGCGGTGCTCGAAAGCCAACCGGTGTATTTGTTGGCTTTGGCACACATACCGGCCACAGTTCTGAACCGAATCCGTAAACTGATATTTTCCTTTCTCTGGTCTGGCACTAAACAATCTTCAACCTTTCACATATACAATTGGGAGACTATTGCAAGACCTAAAGAGTTCGGCAGTTGGGGGCTTAGAAACATCTTCTGTTTCTTGAGATCATTGGCTGCAAAATTGTTGTGGTGTGGATTGATGCATCCAGGTATTTGGAAGTGGGTATTGAAAGAAAAATACTTCCCACATATTTCAGTGACAACCTGGCTATGCTCAGCCATGCCAGTCGCATCCTTTGGTTCCCAAACGTGGAAGAATCTTCAGAATGCTTTACCATTGATTGTGCATTGGCTTTCTTGGAAACCAGGTGCGGGTGATTCTATTATTACTGGAAAGGATGAAATTTTGGGGATGGGGAAGGATTATTTTCTTTCTGCGAAGCTGATTACCCGATTAAATAGAAAAAATATTTATTTTCTCTTTTAATCTAGTCGGGCTCCTTTTCAGGGGTCGATATGTTCCAATTGTATTAACAACATAAATTTGGGACTGGAGGGCGACTTTGCTTCTGAATGGGACCATTACAGGATGAGATTGATTGGAGCTGGCATGGCTATTTCTGACAGACAGGACGAGTTAAGGTGGACAGGTGGCAACTGTTCAGGTTTGAGCCGAGCTGTGGAAGAACAAAATTGGAGGCTGGAGGAGAAAACTGTGGGGCTGGGATTGACCAAAAAAGATAAAAATGTTGACAGGGCTTCTCATTGAAGAGAAATTACTCACTTGGAACAATCTCCACAAGTGAGGTTGGTATGGGCCAGGTTTTTGTCACCTATGCAAAGGAAATGAGGAATCTATTTTTCATCTCTTTGTACACTGCCCTTTCACTCGTACTGTTTGGAAAAAGATCAAAGAACATTACAAGTTATCCACAGGGTGGTTAGGAACTACAGTGAAATAATTTTTTTCATTTTGGGCCATTCAGAACCATAGTCTTTCATCCTTGCCAGCATTCATATGTTGGTTCATTTGGATTGAAAGAAACTTGGCAATTTTTGAGTCAAGGTCTCCATATTTGGAGAAGGTCTTTTATCTCTCCACTGCAGCAGTGACAAGCCATAGCCCACGGGAAACTCAACACTCCATTAGACGTTCTTTCCATATATTGCCACTTAATAGAATCATAGGATGGTTTGACAGGGAAACTAAAATGAATGGGGAACCAAGTGGAGCAGTGGAGTCATTGAGCTTAACAGACACTCAGTCTATAGGTGGAATCTCAATTGTGGAGGGGTAACAAACACAAGAGCAGAACTTTTGGGTGCTTGGGCTGCTCTTTCATTGGCTCATAGACTTTCCATCACAGATTTCCATGTCATAGGTGATTCCAAAATTGTAATTGACTGGCTTAATAACAAAGGATCTCTACATGCAATCTCTATAGACTGTTGGAAGGATGGGATAAAGGAACTCTTCAAGCACTTTTCAGTCATCACCTTTGCACATGTCTATAGAGAAGAGAACCATGAGGCTGATATATTATCCAAAAAGGCCCTTACTGCGCGTCTTGGAGCTATATCTTACAATTAGTGGGTTGATGGTCATGAGGGATCAAGACACTTTTTAAATTTGTATCAATTGATATTTTAGTAGACTCTAACTGTGAGGAATCTTGTATGATGGTAGCTTTTTGGTATGTTTGTAAAGACCAAAAAATTTTATTTATAAAAGTTTTTGCCTACTGTTTTGGACAGTCACCTTAGATGTTTTTGTATTTTGTAGCCTCTTTGATATGAAT
This sequence comes from Picea sitchensis, assembly GCA_010110895.2. Lineage (NCBI taxonomy): Eukaryota > Viridiplantae > Streptophyta > Pinopsida > Pinales > Pinaceae > Picea > Picea sitchensis. The sequence goes on along the minus strand of SNQJ01S0041553.1, from coordinate 8,364 downwards.
AGTGGATTTGGCGGTGGATATTTCTCGAGGCAAGGCCTTTGACTGTAATAGTTTTTTGACAATGTGAACAGATTATATATCTTAATATAATGTGCAATTTTATTGTGGAAAAATATACATTTATATGATGATAATGAATATTACCAATTACAAAGATCAAATTTAATATATTAAATATTAATAAAAATGATTTTAAAGAATTAATTAATTTGTTTTAATATTTTTTATGGTCAAAAAATTGTAAGCAACTTTCATAAAAAATTTGGTGTTAATTAATTAACTAGTTATGAAAATAATTAGTATTATATATACACAGATGAATTAAAAAAATAAATAAACACTAGAATAAAGAGATCGAATTCTTGAAAATGTAAACATAAAGGTTGAAGAAAGTGCTTTGTAATGTAAAAAATAGATCAATCTATTACAAATGAAAGATCAATTGATTACACCTGTATTGTATGAGTGCCCCAACCAATGTGAGCTTCATGAACAACCATAAACAAGGGTAGAGTTCCAAAAATAATAAAACATTATTCAAAATTAATTCCATTTCGTCCCTCATAATTCCTTCACCAATGGCAATTCCATTTCGTCCCTTGACATAGTTCCTCCACCATTGAAGAATGATATAGCACTCTCAGTTCAGAGTGCTAATGGTTCTCCTCTTGCTTCAATAACCCAGTCTACTAATCTCTCTCCTCTTCTTAATAATCTTCATCATTTTCCATTTTTACCAAGAGAGGCATTTTCTTTTTCTTCAATTTTTTTGTGAACATATCCTACTTTTTATTTGGATCATGAATAAAGGTGGAAACCATACAATAATTGCTACTCATTCTTATGTGGGAATATACTTATTTTTCTTTGGATGAGCTACTGTAGGTAAGAGAAGTTCATGAGGTAGTGACATGTACTACTATCTCACGTACTACACTTATCTTGGGTACTATTGACGGGCGAAATTGAACGCTCGCCAACTGGAAGAGTGGATCCTGTCCGGGGTTGTCTAAATAACCCAAGCTGTTTGGGATAACCCACCCTGACAGGTTTAGCGGCTCTGTTAGCCGATCTAAGTCCTATAAAAACAAAAGAAAACTACTCTAAATGAACTAATCTAAGAAAAAAATTAACAATTAAGAACAAACTAATAAACAAATCTGAACTACTAATAGATACAATTTACTATATAATACTATAATAACTCTACGAAATTAAACATTCAACTATCAACAGAATTAAATCTTAATCACAAATGTACAAAATTTACAAATTACAGATTTGAATGAAAACCTGCAAAAATCATTTGTAAACTGTCCTAAGACAACGAAATTGTTTTTTGGATTTTTATAGTTTTATGAGAAAGAAATAGAATAAAAACTAACTATCTAAGCTAAGCAACTAAAATAATAATTCTAACTATGAATCTAAACTACCTATATATCTAACTAAACTACTTAAACAACACTAATAAGCTAACTATTAAACAAAATATAGCAAATTGACCTGAAGTAACGCTTCAGGTTTGTCCTGTGTATGATGGTTGATTCAGCTGTTTGGTGGGAGGAAACCTGCACCAGATTCTCCACGAGCTTCTCGTAAATGAAAGTTGTTGTGCTCTTGAAATATAAATAACAAGACAAACAAGACATGAAAATTACAACAATCTTATAATTTACAAATCGTCACAGCTAGATAAATCTGTGTGCAAAGACTTGTACAAAGTGATTCATTTAACGAAAAAGGTAAACCTGTAATTCACTAAACTGAAACAAAATAATTGCTGTATTTTTAAAATAAGAGAGATCATACATGGACAACATATAAATCAAATCACATCAACATGCAAAGAATTACGATAGCTAAAGTAGTCGAAAATTAATTGCAAACTGATATGCAGAAAACTTGAAACAAAAGTTTGATATATTGAAAGTGAAAGCTGTTACAAGACATCAACTTTCATCTCAGTCTGAATCATAAATCCATAATATGGTTCTCCCAAAATGATGATGATGGGTTTATTACAAAAAATGAAAAGTATTTAAAGACCTCCCACAGGGTAAAACATCTCTGTGGGAATTATCAAAACAATTTACACAAATCTGGGGATAATATCCCAAGTTTCTAACTCAAGCTAACAACCTAAAACAAATCCATATCCAAAGTATCTCCTAAACTGCCATAGCATGCCCATTTTATCATTGTAATTCGTATGTACCTGAAAGAAGGCAAAAATAGACAAGTTTAGAGGATATTTTATTGATAAAATTGTCAAAAAACTAATTTTTAAGACTAGCTACAGAATCTTGCGATTCTGTAGCTGGTCTAAATTGAACACAAAATTGTTTCGAAATCAATTCAAATCTTAAAGAATATATTGAAACTATTGAACAATATTTGATTGCTAATTAGAAACCAAAAGAATCATTCAAATCGACACTTGTATGCAAGTTGGAAAAGACTACATCGTGGTCAACCGAATGATAACAGAGATGCATGCACTCTGTTCAATTTGTTATCACCAATTTAGGGTAAACAGAACCGCTTTAGATAATTCAACAGTAATGGAATTATTTTCAAGAACCAATTCCAATCGACACAAATCGTTTATGTTGCTTCAGCCATCAACAAAATCATTGTTGAATCCAAGCGAAATCAACAGGATCATTTTTTTAAAATTAATAGAACTATATTAAACATATACAAACGATCATGCTATTTGCAAATCAAATCAAAACTTGTATGTAAATTGAAACAAATGAAATCGTAATTGAATTAATCAGTTGATAACAGGATATGTGGGATTTGTCAAATGTTTGTTATTGCCAATTGGGAGCAGACAGAATCGATTGACAGTCAACGAAATCATCACTTGAATCAATTTCAAAATGAACTATTAGCCGAGTTTTTCATATGAATTCAACAGAGACAAAATATGTCGATCTGAGCTTAACAAAATTGTTTTTGAAAATCAAAACCAACAGAGCAGCATCAAATCTATTTTTGATACCAATCCAACTCATACAAGCAATCATGCTAACTCAAGACACGAAGCAATCACTTGCAAATCAAATCAAAACAAGAACAAATCGAAATAGTTTGGGTTTGACACAATCGTTATGAATCAACACAACTCCACGATTTTAGCAAATAGATCTTTTGCACAGGTTGAATGTAACCAAAATCCAAACGAGAATATTAATTCGATACAAAGCAGAGTCGTTCCTGACTAATCGAAGTCAACAGGGTTGTTTTGAGTTTATTAGGAACAAACGAAACTAATCGAAATCAAACCAAATCGATTATCCTAAATCAGACGAACATAATTGATTCAAAACACAAACCAAACCGAATAAAAAACAATTCAATTGCTAAACTGGGCACAACAAAATCGCATAAACAAATCGTAGCTACATTTGAGTTTAGTAAAATGAATCTACTGTACAGAAAACATAATCATTTCAAATGTATTAAAACGAGCAGAGCAAATTTGAAAGCAAAACTGAATATGTTACAATAATTCAAGCAAACTTACAAAGAAAAACTCATATTGAAATTCATACCTGGACAATATGAAACAAATTTGATTATGATAGTTTGGAATTGACGAAGGCTGTAGCCGATTCGACATTCCTGAAGACAATCGAACCAGTGGTTTTCTGTTTCTTGTCATTAGCTTGAAGCTTGTCCCTTTCTCTCGACAACACTGTGACCTGGTTCTCTAAAGATTTGATCTTCAATTGCAATAAGGGAACGTCAATATAATAACGCTCTAGCCACACACTGCATTGGATGCATGATGACTGCTCAGGTTTTGACATAACAGTCGAGGGTTTGTTTAAGTCACCAGGGGTTTCACTTTGCAACTTGATTCCTGGGTAGTTAGGATTGTTCTTTAGGCATGGGGGTAAATTAGAAACATAGTCATAGGGTTGCCCGGAGCATGGGCCATGGGAATAGGGGTACTCTTCAGCTAGGAAACGCTCAATATCGGAGTCCGAGTCCTCACTCAGAACTATGGGCTTTTGGTCGACGTTTGGCTTAGGTTTATTCCGGGCAAGTCTCGATATCAATCAAGCATTCTTCTTACCCTTGCTGTCGACAGTAGGATTACCCTTGACTTTCTTACTCACAGGCTTCTTAACAGCCTCAATCTTGTCTGTTATGATGTCGGGAAGGTCGATGTCAGGGAAAAACGAGGGTTTAGAAGGGGGCGGAAGGATATGAAAAGGCACGGGTGGCCCAACCATAGTCTCACTAACCACGGCTTTATCGATTTGGATAGACTCTGGATTAGCAAAGCCATTTCTGGATAGAAAGGCTTGATAATTATCACCATGAAGGTTTAAATGGTGGATGACGATGAGTCTAACCAGGCCGTGATGAAACAAGCTGCTATCGGCCTTCTCGCGTTTGAACCTCTTAGACATCTTGTAAAGACTATGCAAGAAGTAATGTGGCATGTTCAAAGGATAGCCCATGAAATTTATCAATAACTGGAGGTGATACAGAAAAACCAAGCCATACCAACCTTCACAGGTCACAAATTGTTTCACATTTTCCAAAAGATCGTGCCACCTGGGTTTAAGGGTGGAAATAGGCATACCTTTATCACAGGAGACAACCTTCCTTGATACGAATAGTAATGGCCACAACACCTCATCAAATTTGGAGTTTTTAAACCATCGTTGGCCCGTGGCTATTAGTCCTGTAGCAGAGCTTATGAATTCTTTATTGAGTTCAAGCTGAATGTCACCTACTTTAGCCCTACACTCATCAAAAGTGAGGGCGAATTGTTGGGCAACCGAAAGGTTGAAGCCCTCGAACCTCTGTATAAACGCGAGCCAACCACTATCTTCTAAATCCTTTCGAGCATTATCGAAGAGTAACAAAGCCTGGTTACCATTTGGCTCTATGCGCACCACCGGTACCATAGACAGGAGCACACGGTGAGCGAGCTGAACGGGCCAAGGTTTGAACACAGCATACGCAGGGGCAGAACGCTCACAGGCTTACCCGAAAACTAGCAAAGGTGAAACAGGGTAGGGGGAAAACATTAATGACAGAACGTGCGAAGGTGGTGGAGCTAGTTCAGCCCATGCACAACAGTCATATCCCATAGTACAACCACCGGCACAAATAACTATTCAACCCACTATTGCATTATTAAAAATCATGCCATTCAATCAATGAAACCTTATGGTAAATCAACCAAACATTTGCGCAAGAAATGATATTAGCATAGTTTTAAAACCAAACAAATGAATCGAAATGAATACTAAGGGTCTGATCATATGAATCATGTGTTATGTGAAAAGATTTATACCAAGCGTCTAACCATAACACCAATGTGTTTTCATGAAACCAATGATCAAAGAACATATAAATCAAATCACCAATGCATCACAATCTCGATCAAAAGAATATCATCACAGTCTTGTAAAACGAAGTCATATTAACAAATAAAAATGCCAAATGAATAAGGATCTTGGAGTCTTGTCAATCCTATAACGATAAGTAAATTGGAAACGCAATGGGAATATCGACAAGAATGATTACAACAATTCAGTGATGATTTTAATGTGACTTTGAAAACCAAGTTTTCATGCTTGCAGTCATGAAAACAAGAACAAAGGTAAGTGTGCAAATAGCGCAAGAATAATAGTGTCATTTTATTCGAGAATTGCGACGAAAATCAAGGTTTGCAAAACACTGGTGTAGGCAGCTTATAAGGACAGTAGAAAAATGTGAATTGGCTACCAACAATGGCAACACACTGGTAGAATCAGTTATCTCTGCCAAAAGAACAAATTTAGATTGGGATAATGAGAAAAATTCTAACTCAAAAACAACAACCAAAAAATTGTGTAAACATCATCATTAACCAAATATTCCAGCAGTGTTTAAAGGATGAAAATTGATAACAGTCTTAAGATAAGTGAGCCACGATATTAAAGATAAAATCTCAAATACTGTTGAGAGAGCCACTGCTACCAGCAGGCATCCATAGCCTCGACAGGGTTGCCATTTAACCCACTCTGATATCCATATCCTGCCAAGAAATTCCAGATCAGCATAAAGGACATTTTAAGGTCAAGAGGTTCCATATTTATGAATTTTCATATACCCGACATTGCTTCGCTACCAGTGGGCCTGTTTAGTACCCCGACGAAGTTGTCTTGGCATCATGCATGCATTTACCCGCTGCCAGTAGACTTGTTCAGCATCCCGGCGGGTTTACAAGCACTTCCCACAGCTCTTTTATTGATTTACTTTGTTTTTTAAAGATATATAGTCGAGCGGGGTGACACTGAAAATTATGATATTTCAACATATTTTTTTAGACCTCATCAAAAATTTTCAGAACTGTCCTTTATTAAGATCCAGCGATGGTTTATTTACAGAACCAACTTTCTAAGGCAGGGAGACATATTCTGAGTCATTCCCTTAAGGAATAGGGAAAGCGTAAAAAGATAATAGATGATCATGACAGGATTTCCTCAGAGACCGAAATTAGTCAACTTCTTTTAAACAACAGACTTTTTGCCAACACAGATGTAAATTTCAGAAGTATACAATTGATGTTTATACAATTTTTTTAAGCAGTCATTTCAGTGAAGGAATTTTTTGTTTTCTTTGCCTGAATAGATCAGTATGCAGGTATGTGTATTTCCAAAAACACAAACTGATAAATTCAAAGGAGAAATCGAAAACAAAACAGCAAAAAAAAAGCAAACAAAGCAAAATATGTACATAATATACAAGGGTTATCATCAAGCGAAGTATCTTTTCAGGGCTTGGCCATTCACCAGATAGGTGTCAGGCTGCCCATCTAGATTCTGCAATCGGAAAGAGCTAGGACCCAACTTCTCAACAACTAAAAATGGTCCAAGCCATAAGTTTTGAAATTTCATGTGCTCTCCCTTTCCCTCATGTGGTTTGTCCCATTTCAAGACGAGGTCACCTACTTCGAAATTCCTATCAGAAGCAGAGTTAGAATCGAACCAGCTTTTAACCAATAGTTGATGCTGATCTAACTTAAGTTTAGCTTGGGCTCTTACCTCTTCTAGCTTCATTAAGGCATTGATTCGGTTTTCTAAAGGGGGACAGTCTTCTTCTTGAATTTTCTGCGATAGCTGAAGTGAGGGAAAAAGAATGTGTGGTGGCAGAATTGCTTCTCTGCCATAAACGAGAAAGAAGGGAGAGTTACCTACAGTAGTTTTTGGTGCTACCCTATCATCCCAAAGCGCGTTTAACAGTGTATTGTGCAAGTTTTTTTTATTTTCAGCCACCGTTCTCTTGATGATTTTAATCAGATTCTTATTTGTTGACTCTGCCAATCCGTTGCCCTGAGGGTAATAGCTAGCAGAATACTTCAATTTAATTCCTTTTTCCAAAGAGAACTCGCTCATATCAAGAGAGGAAAAGCAAGAAGCGTTATCGAATACTAAACAGTCAGGGATACCAAAACGGGTAATTATATTCGAATTTAGAAAGGCAATTACCTGACTGGTGTTGACAGTTCTTAACGCGGTAGCTTCAGACCACCTGGTAAAGTAATCTATGGCTGTTATGATAAAGTTGTTGAGAGGATGGAGGGTTGATTGGACCTATGATATCAAGGCCCCATTGCTGAAAAGGAGAGTCTACTGAGACGGATTGCAAAGGAAAGGCTGGTTTTTGTAACCGCCCCGATGTTTTTTGACAAATAATACACTTACGACACAAGACATGGGCATCTCTAAAAAGTGTGGGCCAGTAATAACCGGCTCTCAAAACCTTATGAGCAGTGGTATCACCACCAAAATTACCACCAGCTTCTCCTGCATGCAATTCTAGCAAGACTTTTTCTACTTCGTCTTTCTCGAGACAACGCATCAGTACACCATCAAAATTCTGACGAAACAGGATACCATTGACCAAATGAAAAGAGGTAGACTTTAATCTCAACGCTCTTCTTTTAGTGGGATCCAAGTGATTGTTAATGGATAAATCCGTAGGTGCGGACACTAACCAATCTCCCTAGATCCACCTGGATCTAGAACAAAACAGGACAGAATACTACTCTTTCCCTAGATCTAGACTATTGAATGAACTAAGAGATAAGGGTTGTGGACATACCTTATGAACGCTTTCCTTAGATCTCTGTTGTTCCAAGCTCTGCTCCGATGCTCTTGTGCCGTCCAATCACAACAGTACAAACCAATCGAAGTATAGGCAAATTAATATATTCAATATCTAGTCTATACATATGATCAAGGAATTATGTAATAAAGTGATATCATCTTTATGGGAAAGGGACATATTCATGTATTGAAATAATTGAAAGAGAAATATACAACCTGAGCCTTGATGTCGTAGATC
>SNQJ01S0041552.1:24322-51366 GCA_010110895.2 Picea sitchensis | reverse complement strand
TTCTCCAAATCTTAAAGGACAACCTGACCATGGCATGTAATCGCATGAAACAATAAGCAGATGAAAATCGTAGTGAAAGAAGTTTTGAAGTAGGGGATTGGATATTTTTAAGACTGCAACCATACAAATAGATGTCCCTCAAGCAAGACAAGAAGGATAACAAATTATCAGCAAATTACTATGGCCCTTATAAGGTGTTACAAAATATTGGTACTATGGCATACAAATTGTAGTTGCCTACATCTTCTTGAGTACACCCAGTTTTCCATGTTTCATGCTTAAAGAAGGTTATAGGTGACAAGATCCTTGTTCAAACTATATTTCCAGAACTTGACGAGGAAGTAAAAATCATATTGGATACTGAAGCGATCACTGACAAAAAAGAATTCGCCAGATGAGGAATAGATCAATTTCAGAGTATCTCATTAAATCGAAGAAACTACCGACTCACGATTCCACTTGGGAAGACGAGTCTTTTATACTTAAGCATCCCAAGTTACTCAAGCATTGTGGATGTTGTTCTTGAGATTACACTTAAGGCTCAAAAGGGTAATGTCAAGGCATCATAAATATAAAGTAAAGTTTTGAAATGTGTTTTTTCTTCCGTTAGTTATATAAGAATTAATCCTCAAATGAAAACAATGACAGAACAGGACAGAGGCCATAATTTGCCATCTGAGTCAATTTATAAAATCAAATGATGTGAGGGAAACTTACAAAATTGTTAAACAAAATGAGGCATCAATGAAATATGAATCTTACCTTGTTCACAGTAGAAGAAATTAAAGAATGCACCCTTGAAAGGATATGAGATACAATAATCCAAGTAGCTCACAGGTCTTGTATTTACTCATAGAAAATACAGACGAAAAATTGCTTGCTTATCAAACAAATGATAAAATGTGACTACAATAGTAGTGGTACTAAATTGAAATCACTCACTTATCAAGGAATAACATAGGGGAAACTAGAAATATGGAATACAAGAGGAAAACATAACTCAAACTGCTCAAAAATTGAAATCCTTGTCTGCACTTGTATTAATTCTCACAAAAGGAGAGTTCTCTCTATTACATCCGGCAAGAAGAAGCCTATGTTAAGTCTTAAAACTCTGAATTTATAAAAAAATGATCTCAACCCTAGGCGGTTGGCATTCTCACAATTCAAAAACAGTAAATACTACAATATGTGAAATTTGAAGAGTTTCATTTGCATCTTCTTTGTCTCTTCGCCTGTTGGAAGAGACGTTTCTTCTTCTTGTCCTCCAGCTCAGAAACAATTGGCCTCTAATCATGACCTGGGTGAATGGTATGCACACGTTGTCTCATTTGTTTCCAGATGTGTTGGCTTTTCCTTGCTCGACACACTAGACACATTTGCCTACGAACTGCACCACCAACTTGGAAGGCTTTGTTGTGTCATTCACCTCAAAATTATATAACTTATTTTCTATGTGATGCAGCCTATCTTCCATGCTCTTGNATGTGTTGGCTTTTCCTTGCTCGACACACTAGACACATTTGCCTACGAACTGCACCACCAACTTGGAAGGCTTTGTTGTGTCATTCACCTCAAAATTATATAACTTATTTTCTATGTGATGCAGCCTATCTTCCATGCTCTTGGATTATAAAGATATAGACTGTAGTTGTAGGCTAGGATTGACTATCCACTTATTAATCTGGATAATGTCAATTTGTTTCAATTGCAGCATTGTGGCCTGGGCTTCTTCCATGCTCATCTTGGAATGAAGTTGATTCTTTGCAATATCAATTTTCCCCAGGGCTTCAGAGATATTGTCTATTTCAATGTCCAGAGACTCTTTATCGAGTGAGTAACATGCCTCTTCACAATATTTCTTCACTTCCCAGGATAACCTTTTACTTTCAACTAAATTGGCCTCCCAGGTTTTCAGTATTATATCGCCTCAAGTTTTCTCTAAAAAAGACAATCTAGTGGCCCTAGTTACTTCATCCTTTGCTACTAATAAAATGGCCTCCTAGAATGTAACTCAAGCTACAATGGCCTCTCTCTCCTTTAGGTGAATGTTATTTAAAGAATGGTCTGCCACCCAATAATAGTCTTGAACAACTTCTACTTTAGTCAAAAGGTTTTGTTGGGTTGATTCCAACTTCTCGTGCACCTCCAATGCCTGGGCTTGGAAAATTTCCATATCCACTAACGTGTTCTCAGTCAATTTTACTTTAGCATGCAGTTGTTTAACCAACTCTTCTTGTTCTTTCCTGTGAATTTTTATGCATTTCATCAAAACGGATTTTGAATTGTTGGATTTCTTGTCTGTCACGGGCTTTGATCTGCTCAAAACCTTTATTCATCTCATTTCTCAGACTCTTTTCCACAGTCTTTATTTGGTTTTTCAACTGTTTCACCAACAGATCCTTCTGCTTCAGTTGTTATTCTAGAGTCCCAACTGAACATTGATTTGTTGTGGAAAAATATCCTAATGTTCCTGCCACTTCCATAGCAAATTTTGCCTCCTCTAAAGCCTGACCATCATATAGAACTATGTGCCTCTTGATAGTTGAACCCTCCTTTTGGTGTGTTTCTCTTTTTACTACGACCCTCCTCTTCTTGTTGTAGAAGAAGTCGGAAGGGGGAATTTCTTCAACTGAAATAGGAGTGAGATCCTCTATAAAAATGTCTTCAGCATTCGAGTTCCCCCTACTGGACTATAAAGGTGTGACCGATTTGATAGGGATGCCTGTCTCGGTGGATGGTGGTTGCCCTGCTCTATTTATAGACGATTTGTTTCGTGTAAACAGCGATGCATCCTATCCTTTTTTAATAAAATCTTCATCTCCAGCTTTAGTTTGATCATCTGGTGGATTTGATGATGTTTTATTTTCTTTTTGTGTCATAACTTATTTTTTCTCCAAATTTTCCTGAATGTCTCGTCCACTAGAAATTTTTGTTTCTAATTTCTGGTTCACAACTTCCTATGTGGCTGGAGATGTCGGGGCTCCTCCCTGTAATACTTTAGGGAGGCTATTTATTCGGTGTTTTTGAAAATTATAGAACTCACATAATTCTTCTGGAGCTAGAGTTCAAACTCGGCTCAACACTTCTTGATAATATCTTGCTCTGCAAAATATCTCATCCTGTGGGGACTCTTCATGCTCGTGTCTTTTCAGATTGTAATGAGCCATGTGATTTCCCACAATATTTTGAGGATCATGTTTCTTGAATTCAATATTAACAAGATTAATGTCTTCCAGGGCCGTGGCCTCTACCTTTGAGTGGCCGAAATCTAACAGTGAGAACACACCAATCTTCAAAGGAAAGGTGGACCATACTTTTTTCTATGTTGCCTTTAGTTCTTTACTAATTATGTCTAGCATAGTTTGATGTGCCACCTCTCTACACACCAATCGATCTGGTAGAAACTTGGGTAAGGCATCTGGAGGGACAGAACATCCAAAAACCTTGATATAAGAGGAATGTTCTTCAATGTGCCAATCTGCTATTTTTCCTAGGTTGGTCACTATCTTGTCGGAAATCCTGGGAGGTGGGCACCCGTATATAGAAATATGCATCGACACCACCACATAGTTACAGATTTCGTAGAAGAAATATTTATCTTTATCCTCCCACATCTTGGAGTGATAGAAGTGTATTGGTTCAGCACTGCTCGGAGTCTATCTCCATCCCATCAAAGGAAATGGTGTCATGAAAAAAATAGAATCTATAATATAAGCAGAAATGTAAAATGGGGCAGGTTTCCCTTTGGCTTTCAATGACCAATATTTTTTTATTTCCCTGACCAAATTATATGATAATATTTTGGCCCAATTGAAGGAATACCCCTCTTCTACTATATGCATGATTGGCACCCATGGTAATAAGAAATTAGCAGTGTTTTCCTTCCCGAAAAGTCTACACAACATCATGGCTACATACATCATGTGAGGCTCTAATGAGGCAACAACATATACCCCATGGGTGTCTTCTCTAAATTTCTCAGGATGTGAACACCAATCCTTGATCAGGTCGGGTAAGTTCTTTCCATATTGAGCACATTATGTTTTTTCGAAGTCCAATAGGAAAGCGACATTATAAACGTAATTGGAAACTAGAGTTAATTGGTACATTACCTGGAAATTCTCTGGTCAGAAAGAGCCAACTGCAACCATTTTCCAATTGTAGATACTCTTGGTCGAGAGGTCGACATTCTCCAGCTCCCAACCAATCATGTCATTATAATTCATGAGCCTAGGACGCATTGTTATTTTATGAAACTCTAATTGAGCGACATATTTGTATCTCATAGCCTGGGTTTCAGTCACCTCGTCGCCTGAATCATCTGGGCAATTGATCAATTCGTGTTGTAGAATATCGAATACCTGCGTCTATGATTTTGGTCGGCATGTCTGAGAAGATGTCTATGTTTAGTTTTGAGCTTTCACCAGACGCTTTAGTTGTTTTCCGTGGAGCCATGAGATCACGAGTTCAGAACTATGTTACTTGTTACAGGAAATGGGAAAACTTCTTATCTTGCTCAAACTTTCTTTTCTATGAAAATGCAAATGAAATTCAAACTTCAATATCCTTTTCCCCTAAATGAGTTGAGTTATGAATACTTTATTGACGGTGCATTCACTTTCCTTAATGAAAATATTTAGGCGGTGGTCAAAGATCTTATTTGAAATTATTATCGTAGATCGATTATTAATGTCATTAATGTTTGGTGGTTCGCGTTAGAAGTTTTGACAAATAACATTTGAATTTACCCGAGCTACGATTCAGTGACAAATCAATCACAAGATAATCCTCATTAATGCATTAGTTAATCGCATTTATCGTTAAGTGTTTCTTCAGATTTTTGGACCTCAAGATTTTGGTATTTGCTCGAGACAGGATCCCCAAAACGCAAAATCGCGAAGTGATTAATCAATTTAAATCATATTTTATCTAGTAAATAATCGTTATTATCTTCAAGTATTTTGGGGTTTCATGCTTCGTGATATTTGAGTGCAGTGGATGGCAAATATCTGAACTCCAAAAGTAAGAAATTATTTAATTAAGTATTAATCGAGATTAACTTGTTTAAAATGAGTTTAGATTTTTGTTATCTATGTGCTTTGGGTGTCAGAAAAACAACTTTATGGATGTTTCGACATGCCACTACTCGTAATGATGTGTCAAGTCTTAGGAAGGTATATGTGTATGATGACTAAGACCTTTTGAACACTTTTTGGATATCAGGATTTTGGAGTTGCTATGGTGGAACACCCAAAGCACAAAACTTCGAAATCTAAAACTCTAAAGCAAGTCTCTAGAGGCTTGACCTTTTTAACATTTAGGCAGCTCCAAAATGTTCAGGAAAGAGGGATCGTTTGATCGATGAGATATTTGGATCGATGGTGGACCTTGTGTACTCGTTAAGGATATAAGACAAAAATGATTTATTATTGAAGTCGATTTTAAGATGAAGTAAAAAGAAACAGGGTAATGTTTCAGACTTGTTATTTTAAAAGTGTTCCAACATAGGCTCCATCTGGGGATCACGTCTCCCTGCGAGGCGTGGAAGAACTGTAGACCAAGTGCCTTGATTGGGTTAATGGAGTCATCATTGGGTTTCTTGGAAACACCTTTGAGAAAACAAACAGAAGGATATTAGACTTCGGTCGTATCTCATAAAACTTTCAAAAACTTGATCGTTCACCAATCTCGAGTTTAGGCTATTTATAGATTTATTTTTCCTGAAACTGATTTCGGGTCTATTTAAGATAATCAAAACAACTTTTATCGATCTATCAGACTCTGGTCGATTTTGTTCGCCTCAAGGTAGAGTAAAATTGACGATTTAGTTTGAATGGGGGGGAGGGGGGGGTCCCTTGTTGGTTTAGAATGTAGATCTTTTCAAAAAGAGAACTAGCAACAAGAGTACAGTATATACATGTATAACATCCTTGCAGATATCATAGAGATTGCTTCACTACCAACGAGTCTGTTCAGTACCCCGATGAAGTTATCTACATTTCCCATTGAATTTCCTTTCACCACTTCAATTTGCACTTTGCTGAGATGAGGGAAATCATTTAAATGAATTTCCTTTCATCATCTCTTTTGGAAAAAATGGGGGCAGTTGAATTTCGAATTTCCTTTCACCATTTGTCTTGGACTAGATGGGGGCAATTAGATTATGAATTTCCTTTCACCATCCTTATTATTTTTTTAATATTTTTGAAGTGGGGGAAATCAATTTGTATATATCATACAAGGGATGATATCTGTTTATAATTTAGCAGTGAAGGTTTTTCAACTCACTTTGATTTACTCTGGGCTAATCCTCTCCTAACCTTCAAAACACCTTTTCCTACAGGGAAGTTATCACATGGAGATTTTAATTTCCAGGGAATTTCCTTGAGCAAAACAAATCAATTTAAAATATGATAGAAGGGATAAAGTAGTCGGGATTATCCTAGACATACTTTCTCTCGGTTAAAACCAGAGGAATCATAAAATTTTCGCCTACTCTAGTTTTGAAGGTCTAGTTTTTTAGGCTTCTCAAGTCAAGGCAAACTTTGTCTTCCTATGGAGATTTAAGGTCAGGTAGTGCAAAATCAAGATAGAATAAAAGATTTCGAATATGATAGATGGGAATACAATGAAAGTTGGAGATTTTGAAAGGGATCTTATTTCCACTCAAACCTACTTCCTGATTAACGATCTTCTTCTATTCTTATTTTCTTTTCTTTTTTATTTCGTATTATTTTCATTTGATTCAGAGACTCAGAATTTTGGATTTTTTCTAATCTTTGATCAGGTGACCATTTTTACATGAGTACAACCTTATTTAGAATTTATAATAATTCTTTTATCATATTGGTTAGAACAACAATGATCATAGAATTTCATACCTTGGATTTCATTTGTATTCTCAAGCAAAAACCATTATTAATCTATCACCTGTTTCATGAGAAAACTAATTGTTCTGAAACATGATTGTCGGTTTATGATACATCTTTATCCCTCGACTATCAGTAAGTGTTCTATCTGAAAATAAAAAAATGAGAAATTTCAGAACCTTTGCAGAAAAGGAAAGGTGTGTGTTACTTGTTTTTATATTTATTTTTTTATGAAATCAACAAAACTGGTCTTATCTATAGTAAAAGTAAAAACTTACCAAAGAAGCGAAAAAACTGTAAATCAAAATAAGAAAATCAAACCGGTATATAAAATGGTGATTTGGGATCTGATTATTGCATGAAGTGCTTCAGGTATCGCCTGCTGATAGGGACCTTAAATATTTTCCCATCGAGGTTTTCTAATAAGAATGAATTCTTTCCCTCAGAATCTACGACCCTGAAAGGCCCACACCAGATGTGATCAAACTTGCCATGCTTTCTAGCGTAATTTTTCCTAGCATCCCATTTCAAAACTAGGTCTTCAAGAAGGAATTCCCTATCTTTAGCTTTTTTATCAAACATGCCTTTCATATTATCTTGATATCTATGAAGTTTCTCATCCACCTCAGCCCTATTTTGCTAGAGTTCAACTAACTGGTTTATTCTTCTAGTAACATCGTTCAACTCTTCCTTCGCATCTTGACAAAGCCTCATCACGGGTAGAGCGATATTTATGGGGAGGACCATGTCAGTGTCATATACCATTTGAAAAGGAGACATTATGATCAATTTCTTAGTGCCAATGTGATTTTCCCACAAAGCGTATTTCAAATGAACATGCCAGGCTTTCTTGTTTTCAGTCAACACCTTTTTTATTATAGTGATTAGGATCTTATTGGATGACTCAGCTAATCCATTTCCCTGAGGATAGTAGGATGTGGAATGCCCAATTACGATGTTGTACTTTTGAAAAAAACTAACCATCGCCATGGATTTGAAAGCTTGGGCATTATCTGTGACTATCTTTCGGGGACAGTCGAATCTTGATAAAATGTTTTCTTCTAATAAATTGATAACCATTGAATCTGTAGCATTTTGTGTCGGAATGGCCTCTACCTATTTAGTGAAATAGTCTGTGGCGGTTAAAATCCATTTATGTTGTGCACTAGAGTGTGGATGGATTTCTTTGATAAAATCCAGACCCCATTGTTTAAATGGAGCTTCTATCTTGACTGGGGTCAAGGGTAGTGCGGGAAGCTTTTGTTTACCTGAGAATAATTGACAAGAATTACAGGCTTTGACTTTAGTATTCACGTCTAAAAATAAATTCGGCCAATAGTATCCGGCTCTCATGATTTTATAGGTCGTTTCCCTCTAGGCGTGGTTTCCTTCACACATCCCTTCATGAAACTCATTTATAACATTCTCCATTTTGGATTCTATCAGGCACCTTAGTAAAAATCCCAGGGGATATTTTCAATACAGTTGATTGTCAACGATGAAATATTTTACCGCGTGTAGCTTCAATGTTCTCGCCTTAGAAGGAGTCATATCACTTGGGCACTGAAGAGTCAGGAGGTATGAAACTATGTCACCATACCAAGCAGAGGTGGAAAATGTTTCTTGGATCTGGGTTGCAGGTGTCTGATCATTGAATTCTTCTATATCTGGAAGGTCTCTGTAAGATTGAAGATGATTTATCCCGAGTGCTTTGAAATTCGATTCAGTTAATATCTTAGCCAGGCCTTGACCTTTGATGAGTTTAGTTGTTTTTACCTCAAGATCGAATTCCTAGATCTTGGCTAGCCATCGACCCCTTCTTCTGTCACTATCAGGTTGAACCGATATGTCTTTAACAGAGTTGGTTGGTACGTATGCAATTATTTTGGAATGCAGCACGTAAGTCCTAAAAGCTTTGAGGGCCTTCACCATAATGTATGCATGTTTTTCCAATATATCATATTTCAACTCGACGTCTCTGAGGATTTTACTAAAAATTCTATCGTTTTATCGAAACCTTCATCGTTCTTCTGTAACAGAATGGTTGTGATAGTATGCTCGGATGTGAATGAAAAGATCAAGAACTCTTTCATGTAGTTTGGGTTGGCCAGCACCGGTGCTTCTCCTATTACCTTCTTGATGCATTCAAAATATGATTTAGCTCCGATTTTCCATTTGACCTCACTGTCCTTTTTGAGCATATCTGTAATGAATTTAACAATTTCAACGAAATTTGGAATGAATCTTCTTAAAAAATTATTTTTCCTAAAAAAGACTGAATTTCCTTTACGTTTCTAGGAATATTGATTGTATCTATAGCTTCAACCCTTTTTGGATCGATTTTGATTCCTTCCCTAGATACTATATGGCCTAAGAGATTACCTTCTTGCATTGCAAAATGGGATTTCTTAGGGTTGAGTGACAAACTGAATTTTCTACATTTCTCGAATGTTTTTTTGAGGTGTACAAAGTGCTCTGCATCTAAGTTAGAAAAAACAGTTAAATCATCGAGATAGATAATGACAAAATTATCTCTCTCACCGAAAAAGGCTATGTCTATCGCTCATTGAAAGGTGGCCCCTGTGTTCATTAGACCAAATGGCATTTTGCCTTACATAAAAGTACCCCATGGAGTGGTAAACATGGTTTTTTCTATGTCATCTTCATGGACCGCAATTTGATTGTGACCTGAAAATCCATCAATCATAGACATTCGGTTATCCCCAACCACTTTTCCAGGACGTGATCCATTTTAGGGAGCAGATAATTGTCTTTAAGGGATGATCTGTTTATGTTCCTGAAATCCACGCAGAGTCTGATTTCACCGTTCTTTTTCCTGACTGGAACTAAGTTAGCTACCCACTCGAAATACCTGAGTGGACCAATAATATTTGCGTGAAAGAGATTTTTTACCTCCCTTTATATTATAGGCATGAGTATAGGTTTTATCTATCTGAGCTTCTACCTGAAAGGTTTGGTGCCTTGTTTCAAAGGGATTTTATGTTCGATGACAGTGGTATCATAATTTTTCAGTTCATCGTAAGACCAAGCAAAGACATCTTTGTACTGTTTGAGTAACTCAGCATATTTACTTTTCATTTAGAGTGGAAGGTATTTAGATGTTTTGACCAGTTTACGGTTTTCCTTAGTGCCTATATCACAATATTAAACCTCTTCGGGCTGAGGCTGCAAGGTAGACTTTAGGGGTATATCGTCCTTATCAAATAATCTCTCTAATGGAATTAGACCCTTAGGAATCTGATTTTTTTTTAACACCAACATGTGGTGGTTAGCGATCTTATCCTGGAACTCCTGAGAATATGCATCTTCCTACATGATCCAAGTAGGTTCATTCTAATGTTCCTGGTCAATGTGTGTTTCAGAAAATTCATCCACCATTTCTAGAAACTGCTTGATCTGCTCATCGTCTTCAAAGACCTGCCAGTGTTGAACATTGTTTGGTATTGAAGGCATGTGCCTCATTTCTATGTGATAATTTATCTTCAAGACGGTTGGTGGCATAAAAGTATCAGTCTCTTTCGCCATGGATTTAGCTTGTTGATTATCTGCCCTGGGAATATGATGAATATTAAACGATGAGAAAAAAAATTCTATCAAATCCCAAGCGCAGTTCCTGTACGTCCTTAGCCTTGGATGTTTGGCTTGATATTGTTGCCTTATCTGTTTTACAATTAATTCAGCATCACCGTAAACTATTAGATTCTCAATTTTCGACTTCTGGGCAGCCTCTAATCCTAAGACCAGAGCCTCATATTCGCATACATTATTGGTATATTCAATGTCCCATTGTATTTTGTATGAGAAAGGAATAATAAATTCATCTCCGGGTGCCACAAAAAACACCTCAAATCCTTCTCCTTCCCAAGACAAAGTACCATCAAAAAACATTTTCCAAACCCCTATACTATTTACATTTTTGTTTGTTTTTTCTATTTTTTTGTTTTCTTCTGCTATACCATTTTCTTCTGTACATTCATCAAAACCATCATCAATTAATAATATACAGTTTCCTAGATCTTGATCTGCGACATAAACCGGATAATTATTTAGGTTATGTGGGTCACTTACGGTATATGCCAATCTTGTCTCTCTGTATAGACGGGTGAATTGTCCACCAAAAATTGGGATCGTAGCATACGTCATGTCCAATTGAAGTGATCCTCCAATTTTGGCACCTCAAGACCTGGATAACAATGTGCCATACTTCGCAGGAACATCAACAACGACTACATCCATGAGAATTCTCTTCACAGGGATCTGTGCAAGATTAACCACCAAATATTTAATCATACCGAGGCACTTAACCTTTCTTGAATCAAAAGAATACAGATCTCGGTATGGTCTAGTAACCTCAAGACCTTGTTTTTCCATAATAACTTTGGGCATTAAGTTGTGGGAGGCTCCAGAATCCAACATACAGTTGTGGAGTAGGTGATCATGCACATTCAGCGTAATATAAAAATGAGAAATAGGGTCTCCAGCATTTTCGATATGTGGACCAAACATTATGGTAGGTCTTTCATATTCTAAATTAATAACATTTGCATGACTTTCAGCATGTGATATATTTATCATCTTGACAATTTGCTTTCTATACATCGTATTTTTTGCTAATTCGACCAGGGGCACAGAAATTTTGATTTTATTAATTTCATTTTCTAGATTGAAACTTCCAATCATCTTTTCAGCCTCTCTGGTTGGGATCTTTGTTTCTATTTTTTCTGGTTTATTGGTTTGCATTGCTTTTGTTTCAACTGTATTTGTTTTGGCATCTTGCATTTCAATTGTTTTTGTTTTGGCAGCTTGCGTTTCAGTGGATGGTTGAGCTACCTCATTTTTTTTACTTCTCGAAAAGATCTTCTTCAGTGGAGTAGTCGTAGCATTTTTATCTCTAGGCCTTAAATTATATTTTTGTTGAAGCTTGACCATTATGGAGTCAGTGATTCCTTGATAATCAGACTCTCCCATATTATTTATACTTTCCTCATTTCCAGAAAGTGGTTCTTGATCTAAACACATTTCGTAATCTTTTCTGGTTAGGTGAGGCTCTTGGTCGTTATCACTGAGGTTGTTTATATCTTCATCTAACCCCTCATAGTCTTGTACATCATCACTTTGCATGAATTTTTATGTTTTAAAAGGAGCTTTGATTTTTTTATCCTTGTTTTTTACTGGTCTCTGTTGGATATGGAGATTGGGATTCCTTTTGAAATGTCTCCTAGAAAAAGGATCAGGTTTAGCTTGGTCTAGTTCCATTCTGGAGATTTTTTTTGATAACTCTTTGATTATCTTAGCCATGTCGTCCATTTTGTCCTCCGCGGACCTCCCAGATCTAGAAGTTCCAGCTTGCTCCCTGAAGTGTTTAGTTTCTTTGGTTCCCATTTCGACCTTCTCTTTTATTTTACCCAATGAAATCATGTTCGAATTGATTTCGATGGTGTCGTCCTACATTCTTGTGAGGTCCACATATCTCCTTTATCTTAAAAGTAGGGCAAAGTCGGGCTCAAAATCCCCTACGAAAGTCACCTTAGCTGCGAGATGAGAGGGTTTAACTTTTGTTGGGATCTTATGATAGAGTTTATTAAACCTCTAGGTGAATTCTAGGACTGACTCGGAAGTCTTTTTCCTCAGATCCCCAAACTTCATCGGATAATACAAGTGATCTTTCTTTTCTCCCCATTGCCTTAAAAAGGCGTTTTCTAGCGAGTCATGAGACGCTATAGAACCTACTGGGAGCCCTCGAAACCAGATTCTTACTTGACCTTCAAAAGTTTTCACCAAAAGTCTCGAGTAAACATCCTCATGCTCAATGCCAAGGATATTAGTGAATTGGTCAAAAAATATTATGTGCTCTGTAGTAGTTAAATACCCTTCTCCAGTGAATTTTGGTAAGTTCTTCATATGATTTTTTGGTAAATCATGAAGGACAGGGGGAAGGGGTAAAGGAGTGTATATGGCCACCACTTTGGGAACAATCCTAGGAGGCGGAGGTGGTGGTCCTTGACCGCCTCCTCCTCCAGCACCGCCTCCAGCGCCACCTCCTCCCACAACAACCATTTGATGTCGAGGGGATGAACTTCAAGAATTAAAGAGAGGATTTTCGTAAAATGATAAGGACCGAAGAAGAGACTGTTCAACTTCCTCAGGCTGTAATGAAGAAAAAACTGTAAACTGGTCGTTATAAGATGTGAAGTCCAGAAGAGGAGGAAATGGGAAACATGGACTAGTTCCCTCAAACTTACAAGATGTATAGAAAGGTGAATCAGTACGAGACGAATCTGGGTATAAGGTTCACTCCTTGGGATTTCTAAGAACAAAAACCTTGGTTTTGGGTGAGGATGGGGTAGACAGAGAGGTAACAATAGTAGGTATAGATGAGGATCCTTTATTCAGACTGTTCTGAGTATCGTACAGGTCAATCTCAGTCCTTATTGCGGTTTCGCTAGTTGAGGCCTCCACAAAAAGCATTTGTTCAAATATTTATTCAAGAGTTAATATTTCGACCTAAACCTTAACATTGAATTGAGTTATTTTGGGTTGGTACTTCTTACCTGAAGATGAGGTAGTAGATTTGAGGTATCCCTTGGGTATTAACAACTTTTCGGGATCAGATATGGGCGTAGTCTGTTGGTCATCTGGGTTCCTCATGGTATTCTTTCTACCGAATGCCAGTTTATCTATAGTAGAGTCACCAAGTGAAATATAAAATTATCCTTATTAGTGTATTCAATCTTTGTTCACTATCAAAGAGAGAAACTTACCATGTCGTTCTCCCAGGGAAAAATAACTATGTTTCTATGTCCCCAGCAGCGGTGCCAAAATGATGTTGTTCCTGATATTACACTTAAGGCTCAAAAGGGTAATGTCAAGGCATCATAAATATAAAGTAAATTTTTGAAAGGTGATTTTTCTTCCATTAGTTATATAATAATTAATCCTCAAATGAAAATAATGGCAGAACAGGACATAGGTCGTAATTTGTCGTCTGAGTCGATTTATAAAATCAAATGATGTGAGGGAAACTTACAAAACTGTTAAAAAAAATGAGACATCAATGCAAGATGAAAATTACCTTGTTCACAATAGAAGAAATTAAATAATTCACCCTTGAAAGGATATGAGATATAGTAATCCAAGTAGCTTGCAGGTCTTGTATTTACTTATCGAAAATACAGAGGAAAAATTGTTTGCTTATCAAACAACCGATAAAATGTGACTACAATAGTAGTGGCACTAAATTGCAATCAGTCACTTATTAAGGAATAACATAGGGGAAAACATAACTCAAACTACATAAAAAATGGAATCCCTATCTGAACTTGTATTAATTCTCACAAAAGGAGGGTTCTCTCTATTACATTCAACAAGAAGCAACATGTGTTAAGTCTTCAAACTATGCATTTATAAAAATATGATCTCAACCCTAAGTGGTTGGCATTCTCACAATTCAAAAACAATAAATATTACAATACGTGAAATTTGAAGAGTTTCATTTGCATCTTCTTTGTCTCTTCGCCTACTAGCAGAGACGTTTCTTATTCTTGTCCTCCAGATCAAAAAGAGTTGGCCTCTAATCATGAACTATGTGAATGGTATTCACACATTGTATCCTTCGTTCCCATATGTGTTGGATTTTCCTTGATCGACACACTGAACACATCTGCCTACGAACTGCACCACCAACCTGGAAGGCTCTATTGTGTCACTCGCCTCAAAAGTATATAACTTATTTTCTATGTGAGGCGGCCTCTCTTCCATTCTCCTAGCTTCTAAATATATAGACTATAGTCACATACTAGGATTGATTATCCACTTATTAATATGGATAATGTCAATTTGTTTCAATTGTAGGATTGTGGCCCGGGCTTCTTCCATGCTCGTTTTGGAATGAAGTTGATTCTTTGCAATATCAATTTTCCGCAGGGCTTTAGATATATTGTCTATTTCAATGTCCAGTGACTCTTTTTCGAGTGAGGAACATGCCTCTTCACAAGCTTTCTTCACTTCCCAGGCTAACCTTTTACTTTCAACTAAATCGGCCTCCCAGGTTTTCAGTATTATATTTCCTCGAGTTTGCTCTGAAAGAGAAAATCTAGTGGCCTTGGATACTTCATCCTTTGTTGTTGATAAAATGGCCTCCTGGAATGTAACTCGAGCTGCAATGTCCTCTCTCTACTTTAGGTGAATGTTATTTAAAGAACGGTCTACCACCCGATAATAGTTTTGAACAACTTCTACTTTAGTCAAAAGGTTTTGCTGGGATGATTCCAGCTTCTCATGCACCTCCAATGCCTGGGCTTGGAAAATCGCCATATCCACTGTCGTGTTCTCGGTCAAGTTTACTTTAGCCTGTAGTTGTTTAACCAACTCTTCCTATTTAATGTCCATTTCTCTACGTGCCTATGAATTTTTATGCATTTGATCAAGACTGATTTTGAGTTGTTGGATTTTTTGTCTATCACAGGCTCTGATCTACTCACAACCTTTATTCATCTCATTTCTCACACTCCATTCCACAGTATTTATTTGGTTTTGCAATTGTTTCACCAATAGATCCTTCTGCTTCAGTTGTTCTACTAGACTCCCAACTAAATATTGATTTGTTGTGGCAAAATCTCCTAATGTGCCTGCCACTTCCATAGAAAATTCTTCCTCCTCTAAGGCATGACCATCATATAGCACTATGTGTCTCTTGGCAGTTGAACCCTCCTTTTGGTGTGTTTCTCTTTTTACTATAGCCCTCCTCTTCTTGTTGTAGAAGAAGTCGGAAAGGGGCATTTATTCAACCGAAATAGGAGTGAGATCCTCTATAAAACGACTTCGGCATCCAGGTTCCCCCTACTAGACTGTGATGGTGTGACCAATTTGATAGGGTTGCCTATCTCAGTGGATGTTTGTTTCCCTGCTATCTTTGTAGCCGATTTGTTTGGCATAGACAACAATGCATCCTGTCCTTTTTTAATCAAATCTTCAGCTTGAGCTTTAGTTTGATCATCTGGTGGATTTGAAGATGTTGTATTTTCTTTTTGTGTCATAACCTCTATTTTCTCCAAATTTTCCTGAATGTCTCATCCACTGGAACTTCCTATTTCTAATTTTTGGGTCACAAATTCCTGTGTGGATGGATATGTCGGGGCTCCTCCCTATAATACTTTAGGCATGTTATTTCTTCGGTGTCTTTGAAAATTATAGAACTCGCATAATTCTTTTGGAGCCAGAGTTCGAACTCTGCTCAACACTTCCTGATAAGATCTTGCTCCTCGGAATATCTCATCTTTTGGGGAGTCCACATGCTGGTATATTTTCATATTGTAATAAGACATGTGATTTCCCACAATCTTTTGGGTATCGTGTTTCTTGAATTCAATATTAACAATCTTAATGTCTTCCAGGGCCGCGACCTCTACCTTTGTGTGGCCAAAATATAACAATGAGAACAAACCAATCTGCAAAGGAAAGGCGTGCCATAATTTTTTCTACGCTGCCTTTAGTTCTTTATTGATTTCACATAGCACAGTTTGATGTGCCACCTCTCTACACACCAATCAATCTAGAAGAAACTTGGGTAAGGCATGTGGAGGGATGGAACATCTGAAAACCCTGATATAACATGATTGTTCTTCAATGTGCCAATCTGCTATTTTTCCCAGGTTGGTCACTATCTTGTTAGAAATCCTAGGAGGTGGGCACCTGTATATAGTAATATGCATCAGCACCACCACATAGTTACAGATTTCATAGAAGAAATATTTTTCTTTATCCTCCCACGGCTTGGAGTGATAGAAGTGTATTGGTTCAGTGTTGGTCGAAGTCCAGCTCCATCCCATCAAAGGAAATGGAGTAATGAAACAAACAACATCCATAATATAAGAAGACATGTAAAATGGGGTAGGTTTCCCTTTGGATTTCAATGACTAATATTTTGTGATTTCCCTGACCAAATTATCCGATAATATTTTGGCCCAATCGAAGGAATACCCCTCTACTACTGTATGCATGATTAGCACCCATGGTAATAAGAAATGAGCATTGTTTTCCTTCCTGAAACATCTACACAACATCATGGATACATACATCATGTGAGGTTCTAATGAGGTAACATCGTATATGCCATGGGTGTCTTCTCTAAATTTATCGGGACGTGAACACTAATCCTTGATCAAGTCGGGTAAGTTCTTTCCATATTGAGCACATTCTTTTTTTTCGAAGTCCATTAGGAAAGAAACATTATAAACGTAATTGGGAACTGGAGATAATTGGTACATTACCTGGAAATGCTCTGGTCGGAAAGACCCAACTGCAACCTTTTTTGAATTACAGATACTCCTGGTCGAGAGGTTGACATTCTTCAGTGCCCAACCAATCATATCATTATAAGTCATGAGCTTAGGTTGTGTTGCTATTTTATGCAGCTCTGATTGAGAAACCTATTTGTATCTCATAGCCTGGGTTTCAGTCACCTTGTCGCCTGAATCATCTGGGGAATTGATCAATTATTATTGTAGAATATCGAATACTTGCGTCCAGGTTTTCACAGTGTCTATGATTCTAGGCGACGTGTCTGAGAATACGCATGTTTTTAGGTTTGAGCTTTCACCATATTCTTTAGCTATTTTCCGTGGAGACATGATATCACAAGTTCAGAACTCTGTTACCTATTACAGGAAATGCACAAACTTCTTATCTTGCTCAAACTTGTTTTTTTGTGAAAATGCAAATGAAATTCAAAATTCAAAATTCTTTTCCCCTAAATGATTTGAGTTACGAATACTTTATTGACGTTGCACTCACTTTCCTTAATGAAAATATTTAGGCAGTGGTCAGAGATCTTATTTGAAATGATTTTCGTAGATCAATTATTAATGTCATTAATGTCTAGTGGTTCACGATTAGAAATTTTGAAAAATAACATTTGAATTTACCCAAGCTACGATTCAGTGAAAAATCAATCACAAGATAATCCTCATTAATGCATTAGTTAATCGCATTTATCGTTAAGTGTTTCTTTGTATTTTCGGACCTCTGGATTTTGGTAGTTGCTCAAGACAGGATCCCCAAAACGTGAAATTGCAAAGTGATTAATTAATTTTAATCATATTTTATCCAGTAAATAATCGTTCTTATCTTCAAGTATTTTGGGATTTCGTGCTTCGTGATATTTGAGTGCAGTGGATGGAAAATATATGAATTCTGAAAGTGCAAAATTATTTAATTAATTATTAATCAAGATTAACTTGTTTAAAATGGGTTTAGCTTTTTTTTATATGTGTGCTTCGGGTGTCGACAAAACAACTTTATGGATGTTTCAACATGCCACTACTCATAATGATGTGTCAAATCTTAGGAAAGTATACGTGTATGATGACTAAGACCTTTTGAACACTTTTCAGATATCAAGATTTTGGAGTTTCTATATGGTGGAACACCCAAAGCACGAAACTCTGAAATCGAAAACTTTGAAACAAGTTTCTATAGGCTTGACCGTTTTAACATTCAGGCAGCTCCAAAACGTTCGGGAAAGAGGATCATTCAATCGATGAGAGAGTTGGGTCGATGGTGGACCTTGTGTACTCGTTAAGGATAGAAGAAAAAAATCATTTATTATTGAAGTTTGATTTTGTGGTGAAGTAAAAAGAAACAGGGTAATGTTTCAGACTTATTATTTTAAAAGTGTTCCAACAACGGACAACACTTGTCTCAAGGGGAGG
Source organism: Picea sitchensis (assembly GCA_010110895.2). Lineage (NCBI taxonomy): Eukaryota > Viridiplantae > Streptophyta > Pinopsida > Pinales > Pinaceae > Picea > Picea sitchensis. The sequence continues at coordinate 32,768 of SNQJ01S0041552.1, read as the reverse complement.
GGCATGTTAATCCCTAAATAGTGGCACATTACCCATTAATTGGGGCATATTACATTAGAAATGTTACTTTATTTATGTTGGTTTGGGTCCATTAGTTGTAATTGTACCTCCTAGTCTCCTATATATACCAAGGAGACATTTTCATTTTGAATCATCTTGCATTTGGACATTTGTGTGGTGTATAAGGAGGTTTCTCCCTTGAAGAGGCTTATTATCTGAATTTAACTCCTTTTCAAGGCATTGAGTACTTATTATAAGGTTTTTCTATGATATAGTGATATTTGGTTCTTAACACAAATACTGATTTTGATATTCAATATTTTCTTCTATCTTTATGGCTTCTTCTAGTTGAGTTCTTAAGTTCTCGATGACCTATTGGGCTTCTTGAAAAATGTGAACACTTTCCTTTTGTTTCGTCAATTCTTTATTGAGTGGCGTGTTTTCTTCTCTTTATTTTCTTAGTTCATCTAAAGCACTGATTAGTTATGCTTCATAATTGTCTTCTATTTCAATTAGTTTTTTTGTCTCATTTCCTTCATGGCATTCCATTTCAATAGGTTCATGTTTTTCACAATTAAATCAAAACAACATACTTTTGTTGATTATGTACTCTTTATCTTCTGAATCTGTTTGACATGATGAACATCATTCTTCTTGATATGTACATGCATCTTATTTGACATTTTTTGACTCTGTGATGGGTGAAGATTACATATTATGTAACTTATCCCAAAGTTCTTTAGTTGATGAACATTTACCCACTATGTCCTTTATTGAATCATATAGTCCTTCCAAAATGAAATTCATTGCAATTTTGTTATTTCATTTCAGTTCATTCTTTGTTGTAGTCTTTTCCCTTTTTGAACTATCATATCTTGTAACAACTGATTTCCAAATATCATAACCCTGTGCCTTTAAAAATACTTTCATTCTTCCTCTCCCTATCTCATACTTTAAACCATTCTGACCATTAAACATTGGTACTCCATTCTCAGAATAATCCATGCTCTCCTTCCAGTGGTTAAATTGTTTCCTGAATGAACCTTCTCTAATACCAATTGTTGGATTATTGAGAGGGGGGGTGCATCAGTAATGAGAAATTATACCAATTATTAATCCTTTAAACCACAATGTATATTATTTTACTTATTCAACAATGTTCATCATCAATATCTTATTGTATCATAAGCATTAACATTCCTCAACGGATAATAAACAATAAAAAACAAATCCACACAATTCATAGTACACCAATATTTACGTGAAAACCCAATGCGGGAGAAAACCATGGAATGTTTTTCTTATATGTCAAGAATTACATTCAAGGAAGCACCAACTTCCAATTCTCTAGCTACAACTGGAAGGAGGCTTTGAACCCCTAGTTTCTTAGGCTACAACCTGAGGGAGGCTCCAACTCCCCAACTCTCTATCTACAACCAGAAGGAGGATACAACCCCCTATGTTCTTTGGGTACAACCAGAAGGTGGCTACAACCACCTATCATTTCCCCATCCAACCACCCTGAAATATAACTAGAATGATGGAACCACTGTCACACTGTCACTGTGAGATATACTACTGTAAATCTGTACCAATCTGTTCCACTGACCTATAATCAACATGTGCCATTATCCTGTAACCAACCTATACTTGTGTCTTGCTTTTACCAACAAAAAAGAATACACCAACAACATGTACCAATACTCTCTTTAATATATCAAATCTGATAACATAGATCTCATACACAAAATCACAAGAATATCACTCAAACCGTGTGCCAACATGTACAACAACCATGTACATCAAGACTATACAAAGATAACCAACAACATGTACCAATCATGTATCAACAACAAATCAAACTATTCCTCAACAAGATGTATCAAGATCACCATGTACTTCAATTATGTATCTCATCCATGTACCCAATCATATACCTCTACCATATACCAATAACATACACCAATATAACTAACATGATACCTCTAGCAATGCACCACAATATCCATAAATCAAATACCATACATCCTCACATCAACCATGTGCCACAACCTCACTGTTATACAACCTCTATCTGTACCAATAACTTCAACAAAATACCTCAACCAAAATCCCTCAAACATGAACCAATATTAAACTTCAGTAGATCTTCCTCAGATCAACTCTACAGCAAGCCCTAAACTTTCAAGAGGGCATCCAACAAATTTACAAGGAAAMCCCTCAACCAGATTCATAGATTCAACACTACACATATAAAAATCATACATTTTTCTTCTTGTAGCGTTTTGTTGTCGCGGTTTTGTTGTCGTGAATCTGTTGTCGCGATTTTTATGGCGCACTTTTTCTGTCGCGGTTTTTTTGCCGCGATTTTTTTGCCGCACTTTTCTTGCCACAATTTTTCTACCGCACTTTTCCTACCGTTATTTTTTTCTGCACTTTTTCTCTATCAATAATACCTTTCCAAATAACCTTTCACAAAATAGATATTCAATTGTATTCAATAGGTGCTAATGGGAGAGTCTTTCTCTCTTATTTATACTTCCATGTAGTTTTCTCAAGGGGTTGCCTTCTAACCAACTTAAGCCATTTTCTTTCTTTTAGGGCTAACCCACTTCTAACCACTTGTCCACTTAACTTAACCACTTTCCACAAATAGTAAGTTCTCCACTCCTAGTTGAAACTAACTTTATTATTTAATTAATTTTTTTTGCAGCCACTTTGACTTATCCATAAATAGTAAACACATTTTTTGTTGCAACCACTTTATTATTTAAATAATTTCTCTTTGCAACCACTTTGACTACTTTATTATTTAAATAATTTATCTTTACTCACAACTTCTTGCTGCAACTAAATTTTCTTTAATTAGTCAATTCATAACTTCTCTTCCCTTAACTAACTTCTTGTTGCAACCACTTTATTATTTAATTTATTTCTTGGTCAACCACTTTGACTATTCAATCTTCTCATCAAAACTATTCTACCATAATTAACAAACTCACAACTTCTTATTGCAACTAATTTATTTTTAATTATTTTCTTAATGCAACAACTATACCCATGATTAACTCCTAGTTACCATCAATTTTACTAGTACACTTCTTCTAGGATCTTATAGAATAATTAACTTCTTTGACCTTCTAGAGGCTTCTATATAACTCATGAGGATTCTCCAACTTCATATGGCCATAACCCTCTAACCGTGAGGAGTTATGTGACGTTTCACATATCCTCTTAAATGGCATGACATATACTATCCATCTAGAATAGCCTATAAATTCACTGATATTCATGCCTTTATACCTCAAACAGACTCGGGTCCCTTACCCATGCCTTTGTGCCACCAAAATTCTCTATTGGACTTCTCCAAGGGTTGACATCAATCTACAATATCACTCTCCGAGGGTTGACATCAAGGAAAAAAACAGTCCATACCAACTGTCCATCAACCTAAGCCAACTTTCCGACATAAATCATAAGGTAAGGTCAACTACTAAATGGTATATGATTACAAGGTAAGGTATACTACGAATTCGACCTTGACTACAGAGCAAGGTAGGCTACAAAATAGACCATGGTTTCTACAAAATGGACCATGATTGCAGAGTAATTCATGCTATGAAATGGATCATGCTAGAGATGGTATTTTTTATGCCCTGAATAACATATTTGACATACATCATGTTTTCTAAGATTGTTAGACTAGCCTAGTTAGTAGAAAGTCTACTAAGGTGCTCTGGAATCGTATGTCAAAGAGTCCGAAATTTTAATAACTAGGGAAATTATAGCATAGGACCTCATTAAACAAGGTAGGAAATAGGTCTTTGGTGTACCAGTCATTTAGGATTTAGAAGTTTTGGAAATATGGAGAATGGTTGCTTCATGATATTAATATTTCCAAGTAATCTCATCAATTCTATTTACAGAAAGAAATTAAATATGTATTAGAGAGAATCTGAATTTTCGTAGGAAGATATGTGGTATAGGTGCCATGTTTTCATTGTCGATCAACCCCTTAATGATTGAAATAATTGGAACCTTGGATAATCGGCCATGAACTTTTTTGTTGATTGCCTCAAAATACTTCGACAAAGATTATTTCCATCCTGATCCTGCAAACTCACAAATCATGGCCAGTGCAAAAGAGGCACTAAGGAAATATTGTATACTTTATTCGTATTTTTAAATGCTACAGAAAAGATCATACTTTGAAAAAGAAATCAGATAACCAAAAATATAAATTTGTGTCTATTCTTAGATATTTATTATTTTCTTCTTCTTTTTTCTCAAACCTCGTCTGTTGGAAACTGAATTTTCAAACAGAAGTGTGTCCATTTGCACCTCTAGAGAGGTTTTCACAACTGGAAGTTTTTGTTTTTCTTGATGATATCATCCGATGACTGTTTTTCCAATAGAACCAAGGCTAATAGTGCCTGAAATTAGGTTTTCACCACCATATCTTTATTCATTTTGTTTTCTCTTTTTCTTTTTTTTTCTTGATCAGAACTGGAGAATGGATCAAGAAGTTATGGATGTGGGTGGAAAAACCACCTTACTCAAAACTTCGATGTGACATATAGTTCCATTCAACACAATTTATATTGACTTATTCTTTGAGGACACGTGTGAGCAAGTGATTTGGTTATGATACATTATGAATATGCTTTGATTATGAGTTATATTATGATGCCATTGTGATTATATGTTAATTTCTAGATGTATGTATATTTATAGGTATTATTGATGAGTTCTCCTTGATTTTGCAGGATACATGACAGGTTGAGGATGTTGATGGAATCAATCGACTTCCTTGGACTACAGATTGAGTCAGGGAGTTGAATTGTATTTGGTCTGAGTTTTGAGTATTGATTTACATGTATATATGATGATTTCAATATGCATGTTATGTATATGGATTATTGACAGTGTTTTTGTCAGTGGATCCAGGCTCGGAGACGCTTGCTAATCCAACTCACATAAGGAGTAAAGGAATCATGCACATAAACTAGATAGTTGAGAGAGAAATGTGGCAGCATCCCTACCATAGCCTACTAGGACTCTTGTTTTGACATGAACGTCTAATTAATGATTAGCTTGTTTCGAGAGGTCCATGATGTCATGAGGGAAGATTGATATACTCGCTCACGAAGAATTCTAAGGGGTACCCAATAAAGTGGAATCCTTATTATGTAGAAAACCCTTAGTCTCTCACAAGGTCGACCAAGTGGAGTGTTGACTCCAAGTGTCGGAAAATCTTCCAAACTAATCAAGGGAGAGTGGCACCCTTGGATCATGGAGGTGCGTCTTGAAGGGCATGTCGCGTAATTAAATTGTGATTCAATAAAAATCTAGATGACCCAGAAAATATAATAAAAATGTTAGAGCTTGTTAGAACAGAGTATTTAATAAATTATTAAATTTTAAACTTGGAATCTAACAAGATCTAAGTCTAGATGCTTGACTAGATTAAAACATAAAAATGGAATAAAGGGATTATACTAGTGAGTTAATTAAATAAAGAAATAAGAATAAGTGGGTATATGCACATGTGTGCATGAAAATAATAAAAGGGATTTTTAAAGAAAAATAAATTAAAACATGACAGAATAGGTGGTTCACATATAGTAGCATCTTGATTCAATCTACCACTAATCTTAACTAAAAGAAGACTCATAATCCAAATCAAACTAAAATCTAGTTAGGGGACACAAATTAAATGAGGGCTTGGGGAACTAAGGGACAACTAAGAGCAAAAATAGGAGCACATTGGGGAAAGTGAGGGAAAATGCATAAATAAATAAAATAAAAAGGGATTTAACATGTGCAACTTGGGGAGAGTGTGACACATGTAGTGGGTGAATAATCCTTTAATTAAATTATTTAAAAATTAATTAATTGTGCATGAGGACATGTGTCATAGAGAATTTTTCTATAAAAGAAATGGAGAGGAAAAGAGAGGGAACCTCACTTTTGGAAGTACGGTTATGCTGTCAAAAATTTTCTGAACTAATTTACTTGTTGAGAGTTGGATTCCAAACTTGTTATAGAGTGGAAGCTCTTCCTTGCGAGGCAAGTTTTGGTGCTATTGTTTTCTGATTTCTTGTGTATGGCCCATTTGCGGCTCGAGGGGATAATGGGTAAGAAGAGTAACCCTGGCATTGGTTGGGAGGTACCGATGAAGTCTTGGGATTGGAAAGTGAAGGAATCAGACGTTGTACAAGATTTAGACTAAAGGTCAACATCAAGTTTCAGCAAATTATCCATCAGGTTACGGTATTTTATTTTGAACTGTATTTTGGTTCATGTTGAATAATATTAAATCTGATTGGAAGAAAATTTTCATGTAATCTAATGGACATGAACGGTGACTGGATATAAATGGAGATATTGATCCATAATTCGAAACCATGTAGGAATAAATTTGTTATTCATTGCAAATGAATATATATATTTTGTACCGAACTATAATTTGAATTTCATTAATAACTGTGAAATATTTGGAAAGGTTAGAAAACGAGCCTGGAATAATGTATGTATGTGTTGTATGGTTGAATATTGAGTGTACTGTGTATTGATTAGGTTTAGTAAATTCCTTTACTCCATATTTATTATATATGTCTCCTAAGCTTACATGAAGATTATTGTTGATTTCAACTTCTCCCAGATTCAACCGGTTCCTTTGACTTTAAAAGTTGGCCTACTGGGATAGATTTCATCCATGCAGATTTTCAATATTAAAATTTTGTTTTCTTTTAATCGAACAGTCTATCCTTGTGGAATAAATAGAGGTTAAGTAATTTGTTATAATAGTCTAGATTGATGTTTGTAGTAAATTTTATTCAAGGTTCGTTCAGCTCTTTGCATGCTTATTAACAAGAGAACATGCCCATTTGGTATATTATTTTTCTCGATTCCAGTGAAAGAAATTAATGAGAAACTCCTATCGTTTGTGCATCTAAAACCTTCACCAGATTACCTTGAAAACTTCGGAATATCATGATTGTGTTTTATTTCAGGTTCGAGCGGAATAGTGGTGACTCCTTATTTTGATATCCACTTTTCACTATTTGAGATCTTAAGGACTAATTGATACGTAGCTACTATTTTACTTTCTGTGTGAATCAGAAGTTATCAATACGGTGCACCAGTCCTGGTATTTGTATGCTTAGAATGAAACTTTTAGAATCAATCGACCATCAAATTTTGGCGTCAACCATTCAGTTCTGTGTGGAAGAATTTAACCTTCTATCGCATTTAATTCACCACCTTACGTTGTCCACCCTTATCTCAGACCGTTGCATTGTCCAGCGTAACTTTAGTGGGTTACTCTTCATTCTTGAAACTCTAAGTTAATATAATTTATGTTCTCCTACTGAATGGATTACCCTTACTCAATTACGTCTGTGTACACTTGTCACTGATCTTGCAATTCTAATAAGTGTTGGCATTGCTTGATTATCATTGAGGGTTATGAGATGTTGGATTTGATGTTGGACTCAACAACTCATTGTGTAATTTTAAATCTTCCCTCCTTTTATATATATATATATATATATATATATATATATATATATATATATACTAACTGGAACTAAACTATTATTACCAATGAACCATCTGATTGTTAACTAATGATTGATCATGCCAGTTTTGATCTTGGGTTGCGATATTTATGATGCGATATTTATGATTATGAGATGTTTCCCTTATAGAGGTAATCTTGTGATTTTACCTTCGGTCAGTTGTAGTCGATTTGTATGTTGGCTAGATCTACGCCTTGTAAATCGTGTCCAGCAGCTACCCGAATTTTGTTGGAATACATTATGATCTCATCGTTAATTGTGTTTAATGTCTCGGCCATAGTCTCTGTAGATCATTATGATCTCATCGTTAATTGTGTTTAATGTCTTGCTTTTTATTTAATAGAATTTAACACAGAATACTTGTGTAGATTCCCTTTTTGCTTCATTCTGGAATGAACCCTATTCTTTGGAGAATGGTGTATTATGACCCTGTAGAAAACTAAGGTTACGTGTGCACTGGCTCGATCTGAGTTTCTACCGAGAAACCTATGAAAAAGTCTCTTCTGACCAGCAATGAGTTCACTTGTGTTTACGGAGTCTTTTCTTCTGACCAGCAATGAGTTCGCTTGTGTTTACGGAGTCTTTTCTTCAATAAGTATTAAGTCTTTCAGTGATTAGTTATTCTTTTGTAATGCATCTGTTGGATTACTGAGAGGGAGATGAATCAGTAATAGAACAATTTAATCCCTTTTAACCATATAATATAAGTGTTATATCAATGAAGCATTATCATCCAATAACTGCAGAGTAAATAAGCAATGAACAAATGAACAATCATACACATACACAGTACACCAGTGTTTTACATGGAAAACCAAATCGGGAGAAAACCACAGAATGTTTTTTCTTATATGTCTTGAATA
>SNQJ01S0041552.1:2176-15612 GCA_010110895.2 Picea sitchensis | reverse complement strand
ATATATATATATATATATATATATATATATATTTTGATTGTGTTATCATTAAAACTATATATATAAGGAATTCCACCAAATAGTGTCAGTGATATAATGTTAAAAATAGTGTCAGTGATATAATGTTAAATATTGTTACTTATGTTGTGGTTAACTTGGATCTTTTACTCATTGTTTTCGTGAGAGAAAGTAGTGATAAGTACTCTTAAAAAAAAATTTAATAAATAAACAATTGTGTATTGTATGGGATTCTTATAAATTGTTGATAGAAAATTGAATAAAGTATGGGAACATTATAATGTAGTATGATTGATTTAATTATTATAATTATTGTATTTGTATTAATGATAATCATGAGGTTGAATAATGAAATTAATATTGTATTTATTGTTGGAANTAAAACTATATATATAAGGAATTCCACCAAATAGTGTCAGTGATATAATGTTAAATATTGTTACTTATGTTGTGGTTAACTTGGATCTTTTACTCATTGTTTTCGTGAGAGAAAGTAGTGATAAGTACTCTTAAAAAAAAAATTAATAAATAAACAATTTTGTATTGTATGGGATTCTTATAAATTGTTGATAGAAAATTGAATAAAGTATGGGAACATTATAATGTAGTATGATTGATTTAATTATTATAATTATTTTATTTGTATTAATGATAATCATGAGGTTGAATAATGAAATTAATATTGTATTTATTGTTGGAATGTTAATATCCTTTATTAAATTTAAGTGTCACATTAATTAATTAATAATTGATGAAATTATCATAAAATGGTGTGACTAAGATTATGAATATTCAAGATAATATTAAATCTTGAAAAAATAAATAAATTATGGAATGAGGAACAAATTGAATTACTCGACCCATGTATTGATGGAAAATTTATTTTAATTAAGTAATGTGGTTAGTCTTGAATATTGATCTTGATGTAATTTGACGCTGGGTAAGATTAATATCATTGATTAATCATAAATCATTTACTGATTGTTATCTTTATATATTAAATTGTAATACTTGTGTATTGTTCGTAATTGATTTGTCATATATATATATATAAACTAAATATTTTACTACTTGTTGTAGTCGCATACATTTATGTGTGAATGGAGTGGTTGTTACATATGGTATCAGAGCAGGTTCAACTCTGCGACAATGGACCCGTTACGCCTGTTAGTCTCTAACTTTTGTTTTTATTAAGAGAGTGTCCCTAATCCTTAATCATCTCTGCTTATGTTTTGTTGCATGAAATTTAATTTTTACCCCTTGGTTTGATTTGTTATGTTTTGCATTTTTGCACTTTGAAATGATTTTCTTAATTTTTTGAAGGTTTAGGATTTGATTTGATGGATCTTGTCACATCACTTGTCTATTTCATTTTTGAATTTTCAAAAATATTGCCAAATTATGAATGGCGCTACAGGAATAGCATTATTCATGTAGTGCTAAGGATAATCATGTTTTGACATGTGCCAGCTAACCCTGATCACATCATAATCGCGCAAATCATGATTAGAGGATTTGCATGCCTCTCCATGATCTTCTCTCAAGTTGATGTTGCAGTTTTAACCATCATATGCAGGGGATCGAGTGTACCATCCTGGCCTGCATCAAATCAAACATGACTTGATATTATTTAAAGAAATTATCACCTGCTATTCTAATATATCGGATATCTTGTGCAGAGATTGAATTGGAAACAGAAAGGATTTTTGGTTTCTAACAGTCACAGGTATCAAAATTTTCACTTCCAATCCACGCAGAGCTATTCACAGAATTATACCAGCATCATGGCACCGAAGAAGAGTGGACAGATCATTAGATTGGAACATGAGGGCACATAATTTCTTGAAGCCTACCCACAAATGGAGTAGAGGTTTAAAGATGCAGGTTGGTTTGATTTTTTCACAACCTTCCAGGGACACGATGAACAGGTCTCAATGATCTTCGCACATAACTTTAATGTTTTTGAAGTTGTGATTGGGAAATTGTTGATGATGGTGATTGAACACTCAATTTCAAGATCCTGCAAATTACCAATTGGTGGAGAAAGGTGGTGGAAGAAAGAGAATGTAGTAATGGAGTTCGTGAATCAGTTCTTGATTCCAGAAAAAATAGAACCCTAAATGGAAAAAGGGAATACCACATAGTTGGATCAGAAAGGAATGGCATACTGTTTTGATAAGAATTCACAGGTATATTACATGTGAGGGTAGGTTCTAACTGGTTTACATTTATCATATCAGAATATTAATGCACATTAATGGAAATTATCCCCTCAATTTACCATATTTCCTGCTAAAGAGTTTATAAAAGATGTCCAAAAGGGTGCAGTCTCATCTTGCTATAGCCAAAGGAAGTGTTTTTCATCAAGTTGTAATAAATACATTGGTTGTATCCTCTTTGCATGAAGTCCAGAGACCCTAGGATTGGCTAATCCAGACTCTAGGTAATGATCCATAGCCAAGCAAATCTAAAAAATCCAAAGGGAAGAGATCAGCTATACAGAAACAGATTGGTACAGTTAATGAATCCCCAATTAAAGAAGAAACATTTGCAACTAGGGTAAAAAGGGCCAGAAAAAGGAAGATGCAAACCCAGCAGGTCGTTGTTGATGCTCCTCTAGGTAAAGGTCAGGAAGAAGCTACCACCAATAGAGGTAAGAAATCAAAACCATATGCATATATTGATATGTTTCTTGATCCAAAGATAAATATGGAAGTATATGTGGATGAAGATTATAATGTAGACCCAATTCAATCCACAGTCAAGAATAAACAGAAATCAACAATTAAGAAAGGTACCAAGGGAAAAAAACAGTGGAAGAAACCTAAAACTCTGTCTAAATACCCTAGGAGAAACTCCACTAGGGCTGTCAACAAATTCAGGTTAAAATATAAGGCTATGTTTGATCCATCTATTAAAAAAGATAACCTTATATTCATAGAGAATAATTTTGAATATTCTAAAACAGACCTCAAGGAACAAGTAGAGATACCTCATTTGCACATGATTGAAAAATAAACTAAAAACTTGGGGAAGACACAAGAAAAAGGAAAACAAGTTGCTCAAATACTCCAAGAGAAATGTGAAAAGAGAAACCACAAAATCAAATTAATTATCTGAATCTTTGTTTAAACGTATAGATGTAGTTTATGATGACATAGATGAACTTTTTGCAGAACCAGAAAGCTACAGGAAATACTTTGTTTTTTACTTGTTTTAGTATTTATCCTCAAGAGAGGTTTCAGAATAGCTGGAGATGAATTAGTTGAAACCAAAAGAGGTTTTTATTGGGAACATGCCCCTTCACAAAAACCTCTCTATTTTTACAAATCTATCACAGTTTAAGAGATTCAGATATATCTTTGAGGCCTAATTTTCTGAGATTTCACAATACATATTTTTTTGTTTTAGTTAGTAATTTTGGGAGAGGTTGTAGAACATCTGAAGATGAATTAATTGAAAAAAAAAAAAAAAGTTTTTTGTTGGGAACATTCCCCTTCACAAAAAACTCTCTTGGTTTTTATAAAACTATCACATTTTAAGATATTCAGATATATCTTTGAGGCCTAATTTTTGGATATTTCACAATACATAATTTCCTATTTTAGTCACTAATTTTGGGAGAGGTTGCAAAACATATGGAAATGAATTAGTTGAAACAAAAAGAGGTTTTTTTTTGGCACATTCCCCTTCAAAAAAACATCTCTCAGTTTTTACACAGCTATCACATTTTAAGAGATTCAAATTTATCTTTCGGACCTATTTTTCAGAGATTTCACAATAAATAATTTCCTGATTTAGTCACTAATTTTGGGTGAGGTTGCAGAACATTTGGAGATGATTTTTTGAAAAAACCAAAAAGAGTTTTTTGTTGGGAACGAGCCCCTTCACAAAACCCTCTCTAGTTTTTTACGCATATATCATTGTTTGGGAGATACGAAGATATTGTTGGACCCTATTTTCAGGAATTTGCCAGATTTATTTTCCTAAAAAATCTCATGGACAACAGTTGACAAGCCACCTCATCAATTCGAATTACAAATCAAATTTGATATTCTTCTTGATTATTTGAAACAAGAAACTAAATATAGTTGAGAAGTTTTTTAGATCCATTTATTTTGGATCTTGATAATTATGTATTGTTTCTATATAAACTCTGTAGAAGGAGAAGTTAGGGGTCGAAAAGTTGGATATTGAGGGACCTGTTTTGAACCCTTTGTAAGACAGATTTATTCTACCTTGATACTTAATGGAAAAGACATGTTGATGGTCAGACTTTCTCTTCTTTCATGTTCTTTCTCTTTTCTTGCTTGAGATCATTTTTCAATGACAATGCATTGTTTTCTTGGTCTTAATTAATGCAGTGAAGATTTTGTTGTTGTTGTTATTATCAAGATTTGATTTTCAAGCACATGTTCTTGTTTCTAAATTACATTTTGAAATAATAAATCCATATGGGGTTAACAAATTGAAGACTTTCATATTTCCTATCTTTATTTTCCTTACTTATGTGATCTATTTATGTGGCTACCCTTTAACAAATTGATGGGATATATCTTGGCTTTATTCTAAACTTTGTGTTTACCTTGAAACCTTGAACACCAGCTTTCAACCATCCTTTAAAAAACCAATTCATAAAACCCTTAAAATATTATTGCAATAACCTGATGATGCCCTAGCTTTCCCTCTCATAGTCAAGTGCAACTTTAGGGACTAACAACACCTTCCACTGTTATTGTTTATAGTTAAAATATGTATCGCTAATACAAATTTGGATTTATTCATGAAAAGTATCATGGTCATAGGACGCAGGATGAGTAGACAACGTGGTGCGGGTGGAAGAGGTATGGTTCCTACGAGAGAATCCATGTAGGAGGGATCGTCTCCACTTCGAGAGGAGTAGAATACTGAGCAGGAGCAGGTTATTGTGGGAAATGTGGTAGGTATGATGAGATCCTTCTAGAGGATGTCAGAGGCATTGATCAACTGCCTAGATCAAGATGAGGGCAGAGAGTTTGTGCCCAATGATGGTTCACAGCACACTCCAGCATGTAGTAGTAGTATACACATAGAACTCAAGAAAGTGAAATTTCTTGAGTTATGGGGTGCCACAGACGGCTTAGCCCCCGAGGCATGGTTGGAGAACATGGCGATGTGCTTTGCACTATGCGATTACACCTCCAACATGAAAGTTTGCATGGAATTATTTCAACTGAAATGGAGTGCTCTACTTTGGTGGAAGACACTCTTACCTCAACTAAACATGGGCGTTGAAAATGTGTCATGGGAATTGTTCGAGGAATGATTCCAGGAGAGGTACTTGTCTAGTGAACTCATTGAGCATCGAATTAATGATTTATATGCCTTACAACCGGGTATTCATATGGTACCAGAGTATGAGGCTAGGTACATGGAGCTACTTAGATTTGCTCCACATTTGAACACCGAGAAATTAAAGGTTAACAAGTTTGTGTTCAGCCTCAACTTCAACATCCATGCAAAATTGAGGATCTTGATGCCTCAAACGTTGAATGATGCAGTTCAAAAGGCCCTCATTGTTGAGGAAGAATTGAATAGTGGGGTTTGGGGAAAGACTCCTTCCAGACAGACTGGACAGGTGCCACTTAGAGAGCAGCAGCATCAGACACCAGTTAGACAAGCTTATGGGAACCGTGATACACCTAGAGGACCTATTTTCTCGACGACATACTCATAAGAAGAGGAATCCTTACAGAGAACCACAACACCAGTAGAATCATCGTCTACAACAACAACAACAATTTAGACCCAGTTCGTAGAGCAGACCAGTACAACAGAATCCTATACCAACAACTTCTACTTCTAGGATTAGGAGCACTAGACCGAAGAATGGATGTTGTACATGTGGAGAGCCAGATTACCAGAGAGAGTGTCCTATTCAGAAGGAAAAACAAAATGGATCATCGGGACATACGACAATTGGAGATTTGGGAAAGGCCCACATGATACATGTAGCGGTGAATAACCGTCAGGCTAAGAATCATTCCATCGTGCTCGAGACGTCGGGTATGATCGTCGATCAGCATTTTAGTATTTTAATATACCCAAGAGCTACTGAAAGTTTTATATCTAGTGTTGAGCTTAAAATAATTAAGGTGAAGGAAGTCGAACAAGATGAGTTTAGACATGTGGAAATGGCACCCAGTGTCAAACAAAAGGTTGTAGGAAAATTTAAGGATTGTAAAACTAACTTGGGTGATTTTGTGACAAGTGTAAACCAATATGTTACAATCTTGGGATCTTATGATATAGTGATTGGAATCACACGATGTGATACTTAACTACAATATAAAACGGTTAAGTTTAACATATGATTTGGGACCGAGTAGAGTAAATGTAGGAAGAAACCAGGGAGTTTCATTGAGGTTTATTTATTCCTTAGAATTAAAGAAAAGTATGTGCAAAGGGTGTAAGTTATACGCCATCTTATCTCTTAACGAAAAGGGAGACACGAAAGGATTAGAAAATATTCTTGTAGTATCAAATTTTGTTGATATATTTCCTGACGAATTACCAGGTTTGTTTCCAGAAAGAGAATTGGAGTTTACCATAGATCCGAAACATGGAACTAAACCTATTGCAAGAAATCCATACCATATGTCGACATCGTAATTGTAGGAGTTGAAGATACAATTGAAGGAGTTGTTAGACTTGGTACTTATATGTCCAAGTGTGTCGTTGTGGGGTGCGCCAGTGATTTTTGTTAGAAAGAAGGATGGATCATGGAGGATTTACATTGACTACCCTCAATTGAACAAAGCTACGATCAAGCACCATTATATGTTCCCAAGGATTGGCTATTTGTTTGATCAAATGAAGGGAGAAATGGTGTTTTCAAAGATTGAATTGAGATCAGGATATCATCAGTTATGGATTAAGGAGGAAGATATACCTAAGACCGCATTTAAGACAAGATTTAGACACTGTGAGTTTATTCTTTTACCATTTGGACTGACGAATGCCCCGGGTGTATTCATGAGTTTGATGAATGGGGTATTCTGCGAATACTTAATTTTGTACAAGTATTCATTGACGATATACTAATTTATTCTCGGATTAAAGAAGAGCACGACAAACACTTGAGATTAGTTTTACAGTGTCTAAGAGAAAACAAGTTGTACAGGAAGTTGTCGAAGTGTTCTTTTTACTAGATGAAGATTCATTATTTGGGACATATCATATATGGAGAAGGTATCAATGTGGATCCAGGGAAAGTAGGGGATAATATGGAATGGCCATCACCGATGAACATACAAGAAGTACGTAGTTCTATGGGGTTAGTAGGTTATTATCGACGTTTTGTCGAAGGTTTTTCAAATATAGAAAATCCAATTACGGAATTGCAGAACAAAAACAAGAAATTCACATGGTTAGAGAAATGCGTAGAAGCATTTCAAAGGATCAAGGAGTTATTAATGACAACACCGATACTAAAGGTTCTTTTTAAAGTTCGAGTGATCACTTACATTTCAAGGAAATTAAGAAATCGTGAAGAGAATTATGAAACACGTGATTTGGATTTATTAGTAATCATGTCTTCCTTGAGAGTTTGGAGACATTACCTTATCAGATGAAAATTTGAATTAAATACTGATCAATGTGGATTGCAACATATTTTTACTCAGAGTGACTTGAACGCACAACAAAGGTGTTGGTCAGAACTACTAAGCGAATACGACTTCGATATTACTTACATTAAAGGAATGATGAACAGAGTAGCAGATGCATTGAGTCAAAGACCATGGATATTCTCAGTAATACCTCTTAAGATGAATCTTTGAGAAAATATTCTAGCCTTACAGATAGACAATGAATAGTACAAGGAAGTTAAGGACAATATTGGACAAGATACCATGATGGTACCAAGTTTTGAAGGTTATTCATTGGGCATCGACAGATTATTGAGGTATAACAACAGAATTTATGTATCGCCTAATGGCGAATTGAGAAATTTGATTTTGAAAAAATCTCATCAAGAAGTATACATGGCTCATCTGGGAGTCACGAAGATGAATTCAGACCTTAAACATTTATTCTTTTGGAGGGGAATGAAGACAGATATAGTAAATTATGTGGAGAGATGTCTAGAATGTCAACAAGTGAAGGTTGAACATAGACATCCAGCGGGATTTTTACAGCCACAGGTGATTCCTGAATTGAAATGGGAATGCATTTCAATGGAATCCATTATTGGATTTTCACTAATGGAAAGGAGGCACGATTATATTTTTTTGGTCGTTGACACTCTGACGAAGAGTGCACACTTTGTTCCATCTTGTACTTTGTATCAGGCACCAAACATAGTTATATTATTCGTTAGTGATATTGTGAGGTTACATGGTGTACCAAGAAGGATCATATTCGATCGAGGATCGATGTTTACGGGATGGTTTTGGAGTATTTTATAAGATTATTTGGGAATGCAACTAAATTTTAGTACAACATATCACCCCAAAATAGATGGACAAATAGAAAGAAACAATCATATTTTAGAGGATATGTTGCATATGTATGTAATGGATCAACAAAAATGTTGGGAAGAATTCTTACCATTGGTAGAATTCGCGTACAACAACAGTTATCAAAGTTCGATAAAGATAGAATTGTTTGAGTTTCTTTATGGACGATCGTGTTAAATACCTTTGAGTTGGGATCAACTAGAGGATAGGGTCCTAGTGGGACCGGAAGTGATCCAAGAAATGGAAGAACAAATTTGAACGATAAGACAAAGGATTAAAGAAGCACAAGATTGGAAAAATAGTTATGTTGATGTGCATCACATTGACCATAATTACGAGGTTGGCGACAGAGTTTGCTTATGGGTAAAACCACATAACAGTTCGATCAAGTTTGGAAAGGGTGATAAAATATATCCTAGGTTTGTGGGACCTTTCGAAGTTGTGGAAAATAAGGGACTCGTGGCTTACCGATTAGCCTTGCCTGATTATTTGAGGCGTATGCACAATGTATTTCATTTATCTTTTTTTCGACATTATATTTCAGTTTCATCACATGTTATTGACTTGAGTTCTTTGCAGGTGTCGGAAGAGGGTGCTCTCATGGTGGAGTCAATCCACATTATGAACCATCACACTCGACAACTAAGGCATCAAATAGTCGATCAGGTCAAGGTCCAATGGGACAACTATAGTCCACACTCATTTACATGGGATGACGCATATGAGATGCGTCAACAGTTTCCTTATTTGTTTGATAGATTGGATATTTAGATTTGTGTCATATACATTTATTTCTTTATAAACTTTGGTAAGAAGTTTAAAACAAGAGGGGGTGTATGTAACATCCAGTTCCATTGAGAACATTTATACTAACTTATCCTTTGAGGACACTTGCGAGAAAGTGATCCATTTATGATACATTATGATTATGATTTGATTATGAGTTATATTATGATGTCATTGTGATTATATGTTAATTTATATATGTATGTATATTGACCGATATTATTGATGAGTTCTCCTGAGTGTGCAGGATACATGACAAGTTGAGGATGTCGATGGCATCAACGAACTTCCTTTCACTTTGAATCGATTTAGGGAGTGGACTTGTTTTTGGTTTGAGTTCTGAGTATTGATTTACATGTATATATGATGATTTAAATATGGATGTTATGTATATGGATTATTGACAATGTTCTTGTTAGTGGATGCAAGCTCATTGACACTTTCTAATTCGACCCACATAAGGAGTAAATGGGTCATGCACAGAAACCAGACAGTTGAGGTGGAGAGGTGTGGCAGTGTCCCTGCCACAACCTTCTAGCACTCCGGTCGTGACCTGATGATCTGAAAATAGGGGGCTGACTTGTTATTCTATGAAAGCACCCTCTACTTCATTAAAATAAACTTTTTAGGACCTTGCTCAATGTCTTAGTTATGCAAGATAAATTATGTGCCAAGTTTATTCATCTTCTTTTAAATGTTCATGTGTGAGGAAATTTTCTTTTAAATGGTTAAATATGTGTTTTAAATAAATACAAAGAAAAACATAACTTGCAGCAAATAAACCATTAAACTCACAACAATAACAAGATGATAAAGGAGTTCACCCCCAACTGGGCTACATCTCCTTGAGCCTCCATCAATGGACTAAGCTCTCTGGGATTAGTTTGTCAAAGATTATTTTACAAGCTTCTACTCAACTCCAATGGAAATAATTATTGTACCATTGGGTTCAAAATACATAAAAACCCCAGAAATGACTAATAGAACTCTGAAAACGGATCATGGCTCATTCGGGCATGACCTCTTCTACATGTGGCCTTGAGCTTCCCTGAGCTTCCTTGTGAAAAAAACACCTGTAAAAGTACTCAAAGGCCTCTGAAACCTATCCCAATGTGTTCAAATCATAAAAATTAGCCAAGAATGACTATTCAATCATAGAAAACAAACTTGGCTCATCTGAGCATGACCTCCATCAATGAGGGCTTCAAGCTCCCTGGAGCTCTCTAAAACTTCAATGGTGTAAACCCTACAAAATAAGTCTTCAAATTCCTTTGAAAACTATGCCAATGGATTCAGAACGTCCAAAAACCCCTAGCTGGGCTTTTTCGTCACCTCATTTGGCCAAAAAATGAAAAAGATAGGCCTCCTGCCATTTTCTTCCTTCAAGTTTGTTGTCTCTGGTTCGCCAAAATGCACCTTTGTGCGTCCAACCTAGCACTCGCACTCATTTTCTTGCTAAAACCTAGCACCAACACATAATCGCAAAACGGGTCTACTGTAGAACGGTTAACGGAACTAAGCCCCCTAACCGCATAGGTCATTGGGCATATGGTCCATGTGACCGTGCATAAAAGAAAAAGCCTCCAATGCCACGGGTGCATGCAAGTGTGACAAGTGGCGAGTGCATTTGGTATTATAACCATTCTAAAAACCAAGTCCCGTGCGCGTTTTATATGGTGGTCACATGGCACGTATAGAAACTGGGGGCACACATATAAACAGGGTTGGGGCTAAGCCCCAGCCCGAACCCCGCGCAAAACCTTACCATAACGCATATTTAAATAGTTAATAACACACATTCTTGTTAAGAACTATTGTGTGGGCACATTGGCAGCCCTGCCCTTGCCAAAACTTAAAACCATGTGTGGAGGTCCGGGGATCGAATCCCACGGACTCCACAATTCTTTTAAGCTACACCATAGTACACATTTAAATTTAAATCACAATGTTATATAGTAAGAAACATGTGCGTGGCGTGTTGGTTGTTTGGTCTTGCCCAGGGATGATTTTAAGGATGTAAATTTATATTAAAATGTAGAAACATGGGCTAATCTTACTAGTCCTTAATATGAAAAATGTAAAATGTTTGGCGATAGTTTTGTAAAAATATTCAAATTTCTAAGGATTTTATATAGTTTCTATAAAATTTTGGCAATTTTTAAGGTAAAATAATTTTATTCTATGGAATTTGGGCAAATCATTTTTAGAAAAAATGGAAATTGGCGAATCTTGTTTTGGGAAAAACCATAGAAAATTAGCCCATTTGCGAATTTTAGCCCCTAAAATCATCTATGGTCTTGCCAAGACTTTGGATTGAGGTGGAGGTTCGAGTTTCGAATCCCACGGACTACATATAAATTTTGAACTACACCATATACAAAGGTGCCACGTGGCAGCCCACGCCTGGGCCACATGGCACCAAACCATTTGCTACAATGATGCCACGTGTCAAAACAAGATTCATCCACATTTGCCAATAACCGATTTCCATGTCATCAACTGCCACCTCAGCATATAGACATGCCACATCAGTTGTACGGCCTCTGCCACGTCAGTTGTACGAACTGTACAATCAGCAAAAAAAATTTGCCTCTTTGGCAAATCGAACAGATCATGATATCTCACTCATCCGACATATGTTTAAACCCATTCGAGTTGCATTGGGTTCATGATGATGAGGGATACACACCCGTTTGTTTTGAGGCAATTCCGAGAACTTTGATTTTTGAGCAAAATTTTGACCCCTGGTCCAGATTCTGATCACACCTTCCCACTAAAAGGATTTTGGACCCACAAAAGATTATGATTATCTGCCTGAGCTTCAATACTCTTCTGCTTCTAATTTCTATCAACTGATTCTACTTGAAAATTCTTTTTGACAATCACTTGGATACCTTGACATGCCTTGCACTGTAATTGGTTATGTCCCTCAACCACTGTTCTTTGGCTGTTGCTGACCCCCTGTTCTCTTTTTGCTTGGAAGAATGCCATCCTTCCCACTGAGAATCAAGTCCCTCTTGTGAACTCTTTGGCATTAAAACAATCCGCTCTCCAATGGCTGCAAAAACTTTCCTACGACATCTTGTCACAAACCAAGAAAACCATCAATCTTGAAAACAAATTTATACAAGACTGAAAATGATGCCAACAAAGTCTTTTGCTCTTCAAGAAAACAGTCGCATCTTGTACTTCATCAAAGTACATGGCATTTTCCTACATCTTGGTGTACTCAAAATCAACTTACAAGACAACAAACACCATCGACTAAACATGAGTCGAAAAACATGATCGACACACACAATCGTCAAGACAACATCGACACAAGTCAAGACTCATTTGAAACATATCGACCTTCCTAAAATGACAATTCGGCATTCATGATACACAATCATGTTACAATCATGAGTCATTCAGAATGAACTATCACCAGGTTCACTGCTTACACATACACAAGAACACATGCATGTGCATGACTCTTCAACTCTCCTTCAAGTACAAACATAAGTACATGAACCTGAAACATGTGGGTACATAAGAGATGAATATGAAAAATATATATGGTTGTAACAAGTGAGCATCATACCCCTCTTTTACATCCTCCTGGCGAAGTTGTGCAACAACAAGAATGCCTTCAAATGAATTTCATTCACATGCAAACTTGCATCATACAAGTTGTGATAAATTGTTGCAACTTGTCATACTCTCAACATAAATGCATACATAAGGCTGAAATGTGCATCTACAATAGAAAATGCAATCCTTACGTGCTCAAGAAATCTAACCATTTCTTACCAAGCCAACTCAATGGTGACTTTTTCTGCTGAAAATAGTCTTCTTGTGAATCATCTTGACTCACATCGATGATGGAATCTCCTCTTCCATTCTTGCCAATCTCTTTATCCATCTGCTTCTTGTGATGTGGATGAGTGGTTGGATGCAATGTCCAACATTGGTCAATGAGATGATCCCTCTTCTGGCAATGAGTACAAATCTTTTTCATCCTCTTTTCAAGTTGCCTTTGCTTGGAAAGTTTCCTGAAAGTGGTCAATCTTTTCCAACATTTTGAAACATGATGGTTATATAAACCACAATATGTACATGGATTTTTTTCTTCTATTTTTACATGCAAATTTA
>SNQJ01S0041551.1:108767-125369 GCA_010110895.2 Picea sitchensis | reverse complement strand
TGTGAAGTAATCATACTTCACTCTATACAGAGGCTTGGTGAGAATGTTCACTACATGTTCATCTGTGTATATGTATTGGAGCTCTATAGATCTTCTCTGCACCATGTCTCGGATGTAATGATATTTTATCTCTATGTGCTTTGACTTGTCATGAAAGATAGGTTTCTCTGAAAACCTCACGCAACTTTGATTGTCACATTGTATAAAATTTTGCTCCAATTCTAGATCGAATATCCCTGCAAGAAACTTATGAAGCCACACTCCTTCACGGCTTGCCACATTAGTTGCAATATACTATGCTTCTGCTATACTGAGTGCCACGGATGTTTGCTTCTTTCTCAACCATGAGATCATACTTGATCCCAGACTTAAGCAGCATCCAGAAGTAATCTTCCAATCCAATGCACTCCTTGCCTACTTAGAGTCTGTATATCCCTTCAGCTTCACATCACCACCCGAGACATATCTCAATCCACATCCAATTGTACCACGTAGGTACCTCAACATATGTTTTTATGCCATCCAATGTACATGTCTAGGTTCAACCATGTATTGACTATATACATTCATTGGAAAACATATGTTTGTCCTGGTGTTAACCAAGTACATCAAGGATCCAATCAGTTGTTAGTATAGTGTGGGATCCACCAAATCTGAATATGAATCATTCAGTAGCTTCAGATTTATCGTCATGGGTGTGTCCATGGACTTGCAGTCCATCATCCTAAATCTATACAAGATCTCAACAGTATATTTTCCTTGGCTAAGGAAATTCTCATATGATCTCTGCCACACCTCCAATCCCAAGAAGTAATGCATCAAACCTATATCCTTCATCTCGAACTTTGAAGCAAGCTCCCTCTTGCATATAACTATGAGCTTCTTATCCCCTGTCAAAAACAGGTCATCCATGTATAGAACCAAGATCAGTGGACATCCATTCTCAACATTATAGTAAAGGTTGGGATCCACATCACTCTTGGTAAATCCCAAGCTCATCGGGTAGCTATCTATCATGGCATACCATGCCCTGGATGCCTGCTTCAATCCGTACAAGGCTTTCTTCAATCTGCAAACATGGGACTCCTTCCATTGGACAAAAAAAACTCGTGGCTACTCTATGTACACTTCTTCTTCTATTACATTGCTCAAGAAGGTAGTCTTGACATCCATCTAGTGTAATTTCCATCCCATTGCGGAAGCAATCGAAATAATTGATTTGATGGAAGTGTACTTTGATATAGGAGAAAATGTCTCATCATAGTCTTCTCCCTCTCTTTGGGAGAATCTTCTAGCCATAAATATTCCCTTGTACTTCTCTATGTTGTCGTCTATAGCATGCTTGATCTTGTAGATCCATTTGGAAGTCACTATCGACTTCCTTTATGGTCTCAGAACCACCTCCCACACATCATTCTTCATGATGGACTGATACTCCTCCATCATGGCATCCTTCCATTCCTACTTCTCAACAGCTTCTTCAAAGGTGGAAGGCTCTGAATCAATGATGTTTCTCATCAGTGCCACATAGTTGGAAAACTTATGTGGTCTCTTTCTCTCTCTAAAAGAGCCTTTGGGATTTGCATGTCCTTCAGATTCCTGCAAGGTGTTCCAGAGCCAAGTTGGTATCTTCCTATTGATTGCATCTTCTCAGTGGATCTACAGGTCTTTGACTCTACCATCTCATTGTGAACTTTTGAAATGGATTCCTCTGGTGTAGAGTCATCCATGACTGCTTCCTTTGGAGCCTTCTTCTCCTCTCAATCCTCATCCATGTGAGACTCCCTTGATCTTTTGAAGGATTTATCTTCATCAAATGTTACATCATTGTTGATCTCAATCTATCTCTGCCTGAGAATGTATATTTTGTAAGCCTTCGAAGTCTCACTGTATCTAATGAATGTGCCCTTCTTTCCTAAAGGTGCTAGCTTCGTTCTCTTCTCCTTTGGAACATGTATAAATAATGGACAACCAAAAATCCTCAAGTGATTGATTTCCAGTTTCTTTCAAGTGAACACCTCTTCAGGTGTCTTGTTCCCCAATGTCTTTCGAGGACTTCTATTCTGGACATACATAGTTGTACTAGAAGCTTCTACCTATAAGTGCATGGGTAGGCCATGGTCATGGATCATCGCTTTCGTCGCTTCTACAATGGATCTGTTCTCTCTCTATGCAACCCCATTATGTTGGGGGTTGTAGGGAGTTGTTGGCTCCCTCTTAATCCCTACTTCTCTACAAAATTATTTCAAATCCTTTGAGGTGTGCTCACCTCCATTATCAGATCTCAAGACTTTAATCTTCTTTTCAGAGAGGTTTTCAATTAAAGCCTTGAATTCCTAAAACTTGTTGAAGACGACATCTTTTGTTTTCAAGAAGTAGATCCATGTCTTTCGAAAATAGTCATCTGTGAATAATACATAGTATACAAAGTTTCCTAAGGATGGCATCGTCATATGTCTTCATATTGTTGCGCACTCAACACACCCTAAAAAGCCTTATCAATTTTTTCTCACTTTTTGGGTACCACTTGGTCTTCTGCACTATTTGAATCGATTTTATTTTGGGAAATGTTTTGTCTTTGTTTATTTTCATGACTCTCATCACCTATTCAGGTTTGTTTGAACTTGTGAAACCCCATGACTAAAATACCTTAACACCTAAATTAAGAATTGACAGGCAAACACTGCACCCAAAGCGCTCAGGTTCAGCGTCAGAAAGAATTCAAGAAAGTATAGGACCCACTCAGAAAACAACAGTCTTCGAGCATCGATATTCATCGGCATCGGCAAAAGGAAGTTTTGGTTTGGGTTAAGTTTTTCACATAAAGATTTGATAGATAGTCGATCCCCCTTCATCGTCAGTAAAATACAGGGAGGACAGACGTTAACGAAAAACGAAAAGAAATCGTCGATAGCCAATGCCCGACGCACTTTATCGAAATCATGGAAAACCCTGAAGGATCACAACAAACATTTAGACCACGATAAATTTATCCTTGATCGCTGATCCCCGATGCGTTTTCGGCATCGAGACTTTTTCGAGGGAGTCGATCCGAGAGCGCTTTTATAGGATTATCGTCGATCGTCGATGCTTGGCACTTCTTTGGCATCGGCAAGCTAAGGCTTGTTTTAGAATGAATAGATTAAGGAAAGTCCTGACTCCAATTAATACGAGCGAATTAAGTCACTGGTCTCCAATGCCACATGTCTTTATTAGGTAACAAGGTCATACGGTCTAGTTCTATCCCAACTCATTCTTGGTTACCTAGGTCTTAGTCACACCTCCAAGTCAGCTTTGACGCGTCAGCACTGTATGATAAGATCGATCGGCATCAGATCTTTTGCAGGAGGATATCAACGAAAATGTTCATAGCATGATCCCAATCCCTGATCCACCCACTGAAAGGGCAACATGATGGGACGTTTTGAGCATTAGATACAATCAGATTTTGGACATTTAAGGAGTTAATTAATACCCCATCCCGCATTAGTGGCTACCTCGTGCACCAATTAAAAGAGCAATTTTGAAATCGTCGATAGACCACATCACCACCCGTGCCTCTGTCGTCAACCCACGATAAATTTAATTTCTAAAGATTCGGAGGCAGATTTATTGAAATTTAACTCACATTCTGAATTTAATGGTTGATGCGACACGGTAAGATCTTCCCTGTTTAAACTCTCTTAAACCATTGTGAAAAAATTCATTCTACACACAAGAGAATTCCAGAGCGTCTAGAGGAGAAAAATGAGCAATTCAAAAACTGCATTGACCCCCATGATTATCATAAACAAGGTTTAACCAGCGTCAGAGGTATGTATCCAAGTCTATCAATTCGCTAGTTATAATTTATATGTGTTCGTCCGGGTTTTACACAGTCTCTAAACTCTGCTCAAGTTGTAGGAACAATGCCACCGAGAAAGCCAACCACGAGATGCTCGCCGAGAGCACCAAAGCTAAAAGAACCAGAGACAGGCGAAGGTTCTTCTCCAGGGACGATGAGGCAATTGGAGTACGTCCCTAGGTCGAAGCCTGTCTTCAAGACGGAGAAAAAGAAAGTTTTCATCTAACCTCCGGCCTTTGGCGATACAGAGGCAAGCACCGGATCCAAGGTAACGCTCCCACAATGGGGGCATCTCTTCAATAAGATTAGTAGAGAAGAATAGTTGGAATATATCCCACACAACAACCCGTACGTAAGGGCGCTCGATGACCAGGTGTTCCCCAACATCCGACGATCATATTTACAAAAGGTGGCAAGCTGAACCCTCGTTTTCCCCTGCATAGAGGTCCTCAAGTGGCTCATCGACCATACGAACAGGTAGAAAAGTTTGAATAATGATGAGAATGGTGGGTGCGTCGGAGTTTTCCTCCTGACAGAGGTCAATAAATACTACAAGCTCAGGGACCCAGAGGAGCGGCTCAACATGAACCTTGTGGTGAAGTTATATTAACTCCATGACACCAGTCGATTAATGGCCTCATGGTGGAGGGAAGATGAGAAATTCACAAATCGGAGCAATGGATGCTACAGGACAATTAACCTGAGGGAGTCATACATCTATTTGATGGCTCTCATCTGTCGGCTATACGGAGAAAAGGATTGCTCCAGGTTTTTGGAAGCTTGGAAGCCTTTGGCATACACAGTCGCAATCATTGGGTGCAGCTTCAACTGGGGAGCAATAATATCCAAACAACTAACCATCTGTGTCCAGCCAGCTTAAACATTGAAGAAAGGAGAGGCACCAACTTTCTACATGGCCTCATACCTGTTCGATGTCATGAGCGTTGGGAATGTCTTCGTCGGCATGAATCTGAGCTGGCATGTTGCAGAGCTCTCGGTCCACGTCTACTTCAGTGTGCTATGGGAAAACAGGTACAAGAAATCTTACTCCCTCATCTGTGATAAATTCATCGCTCGGATTTATTTTATTCTTTTTAAGAAGGAATGCCCAAGGCTATCACCGGAATCCAAGAAAATGATATCCAAGGTAGGACATTGGTACTTGGACAAGGGCGCCACCTACATCAGGATGTTTGGAGCCACCAGAGCACCAAATATCCTACCATCTCATGTCCCATACCGGCTCGTCATAGGAGAAATTTGTTATCAGGCCATCTTGCAGGGCTATAATGCCACATTGGTCAAAGACAAGAAATGAGCGTTCATACCCTACGGTTTCCATGTGGGGTTCTATCCGGTGAAGGATACTGCTCAAACCAAACAAGAAGGGTTGATCTTGTTATCACTCCAAGAAACCCTTTGTGGTTGTAGACCAAAGGTGCTTGGTAACTTCAAGTAAAAATGTTTTTTGTGTTTTGTGTAGACTGATCAGTGGTATAACTCAATTCAAACATGGTATTCAGACAGTCAAGATGATAAACAAATGAACCAGTGCTCTCATGGATTGATAATCAGTAAATAAACTTAAGTGGGCGAAGAATAAATTGCTCATAAACCAGTACACAATGTAGGGTCTAATNACTTTGATATAGGAGAAAATGTCTCATCATAGTCTTCTCCCTCTCTTTGGGAGAATCTTCTAGCCATAAATATTCCCTTATACTTCTCTATGTTGTCGTCTATAGCATGCTTGATCTTGTAGATCCATTTGGAAGTCACTATCAACTTCCTTTATGGTCTCAGAACCACCTCCCACACATCATTCTTCATGATGGACTGATACTCCTCCATCATGGCATCCTTCCATTCCTACTTCTCAGCAGCTTCTTCAAAGGTGGAAGGCTCTGAATCAATGATGTTTCTCATCAGTGACACATAGTTGGAAAACCTATGTGGTCTCTTTCTCTCTCTAAAAGAGCCTTTGGGATTTGCATGTCCTTCATATTCCTGCAAGGTGTTCCAGAGCCAAGTTGGTATCTTCCTATTGATTGTGTCTTCTCAGTGGATCTACAGGTCTTTGACTCTACCATCTCATTGTGAACTTTTGAAATGGATTCCTCTGGTGTAGAGTCATCCATGACTGCTTCCTTTGGAGCCTTCTTCTCATCTCAATCCTCATCCATGTGAGACTCCCTTGATCTTTTGAAGGCTTTATCTTCATCAAATGTTACATCACTGTTGATCTCAATCTATCTCTGCCTGAGAATGTATATTTTGTAAGCCGTCGAAGTCTCACTGTATCTAATGAATGTGCCCTTATTTCCTAAAGGTGCTAGCTTCGTTCTCTTCTCCTTTGGAACATGTATAAATATTGGACAACCAAAAATCCTCAAGTGATTGATTTCCAGTTTCTTTCAAGTGAACACCTCTTCAGGTGTCTTGTTCCCCCATGTCTTGTGAGGACTTCTATTCTGGACATACATAGTTGTACTGGAAGCTTCTACCCATAAGTGCATGGGTAGGCCATGGTCATGGATCATCACTTTCGTCGCTTCTACAATGGATCTGTTCTCTCTTTATGCAACCCCATTATGTTGGGGGTTGTAGGGAGTTGTTGGCTCCCTCTTAATCCCTACTTCTCTACAAAATTATTTCAAATCCTTTGAGGTGTACTCACCTCCATTATCAGATCTCAAGACTTTAATCTTCTTTTCAAAGAGGTTTTCAATTAAAGCCTTGAATTCCTAAAACTTATTGAAGACGACATCTTTTGTTTTCAAGAAGTAGATCCATGTCTTTCGAAAATAGTCATCTATGAATAAGACGTAGTATACAAAGTTTCCTAAGGATGGCATCATCATATGTCTTCATATTGTTGCGCACTCAACACACCCTAAAAAGCCTTATCAATTTTTTCTCACTTTTTGGGTACCACTTGGTCTTCTGCACTATCTGAATCGATTTCATTTTGGGAAATGTTTTGTCTTTGTTTATTTTCATGACTCTCATCACCTATTCAGGTTTGTTCGAACTTGTGAAACCCCATGACTAAAATACCTTAACACCTAAATTAAGAATTGACAGGCAAACACTGCACCCAAAGCGCTCAGGTTCAGAGTCAGAAAGAATTCAAGAAAGTATAGGAACCACTCGGAAAACAACAGTCGTCGAGCATCGATATTCATCGGCATCGGCAGAAGGAAGTTTTGGTTTGTGTTAAGTTTTTCGCATAAAGATTTGATAGATAGTCGATCCCCCTTCATCGTCAGTAAAATACAGGGAGGACAGACGTTAACGAAGAACGAAAAGAAATCGTCGATAGCCAATGCCCGACGCACTTTATCGGAATCATGGAAAACCCAGAAGGATCACAACAAACATTTAGACCACGATAAAGTTATCCTCGATCGTT
The DNA here is from genome assembly GCA_010110895.2 of Picea sitchensis. Lineage (NCBI taxonomy): Eukaryota > Viridiplantae > Streptophyta > Pinopsida > Pinales > Pinaceae > Picea > Picea sitchensis. Next base: position 118,113 of record SNQJ01S0041551.1, on the reverse strand, counting down.
GATCCCCGATGCGTTTTTGGCATCGAGACTTTTTCGAGGGAGTTGATCCGAGAGCGCTTTGGTAGGATTATCGTCGATCGCCGATGCTTGGCACTTCTTTGGCATTGGCAAGCTAAGGCTTGTTTTAGAATGAATAGATTAAGGAAAGTCCTGACTCTGACTAATACAAGCGAATTAAGTCACTGGTCTCCAATGCCACACGTCTTTATTAGGTAACAAGGTCATACGGTCTAGTTCTATCCCAACTCATTCTTGGTTACCTAGGTCCTAGTCACACCTCCAAGTCAGCTTTGATGCGTCAGCACTGTATGATAAGATCGATCGGCATCAGATCTTTTGCAGGAGGATATCAACGAAAATGTTCATAGCATGATCCCAATCCCTGATCCACCCACCGAAAGGGCAACATGATGGGACGTTTTGAGCATTAGATACAATCAGATTTTGGACATTTAAGGAGTTAATTAATACCCCATCCCGCATTAGTGGCTACCTCGTGCACCAATTAAAAGAGCAATTTTGAAATCGTCGATAGACCACATCACCACCCGTGCCTCCGTCATCAACCCACGATAAATTTAATTTCTAAAGATTCGGAGGCAGATTTATTGAAATTTAACTCACAACCTGAATTTAATGGTTGATGCGACACGGTAAGATCTTCCCTATTTAAACTCTTTTAAACCATTGTGAAAAAATTCATTCTACGCACAAGAGAATTCCAGAGAATCTGGAGGAGAAAAACGAGCAATTCAAAAACTACATTGACCCCCGTGATTATCATAAACAAGGTTTAATCAGCTTCAGAGGTATGTATCCAAGTCTGTCAATTCACTAGTTATAATTTATATGTGTTCGTCGGGGTTTTACACAGTCTCTAAACTCTGCTCAAGTTGCAGGAACAATTCCACCAAGAAAGCCAACCACGAGATGCTCGCCAAGAGCACCAAAGCTAAAAGAACCAGAGACAGGCAAAGGTTCTTCTCCAGGGACGATGAGGCAATTGGAGTACGTCCCTAGGTCGAAGCCTGTCGTCAAGACGGAGAAAAAGAAAGTTTTCATCTAACCTCTGGCCTTTGGCGATACAGAGGCAAGCACCGGATCCAAGGTAACGCTCCCACAATAGGGGCATCTCTTCAATAAGATTAGTAGAGAAGAATAGCCGGAATATATCCCACACAGCAACCCGTACGTAAGGGCGCTTGATGACCAGGTGTTCCCCAACATCCGACGGTCATATTTACAAAAGGTGGCAAGTTGAACCCTCGTTTTCCCCTGCATAGAGGTCCTCAAGTGGCTCATCGACCATACAAACAGGTAGAAATGTTTGAATAATGATGAGAATGGTGGGTGCGTCAGAGTTTTCCTCCTGACAGAGGTCAATAAATACTACAAGCTCAAGGACCCAGAGGAGCGGCTCAACACGAACCTTGTGGTGAAGTTCTATTAACTCCATGACACCAGCTGATTAATGGCCTCATGGTGGAGGGAAGACAAGAAATTCACAAATCGGAGCAATGGATGCTACAGGACAATTAACCTGAGGGAGTCATACATCTATTTGATGGCTCTCATCTGTCGGCTATATGGAGAAAAGGATTGCTCCAGGTTTTTGGAAGCTTGGAAGCCTTTGGCATACACATTCGCAATCATTGGGTGCAGCTTCAACTGGGGAGCAATAATCTCCAAACAACTAATCATCTGTGTGCAACCGGCTTAAACACTGAAGAAAGGAGAGGCACCAACTTTATACATGGCCTCATACCTGTTCGATGTCGTGAGCGTTGGGAATGTCCTCGTCGGCATGAATCTGAGCTGGCATGTTGCAGAGCTCTCGGTCCACGTCTACTTCAGTGTGCTATGGGAAAACAGGTACAAGAAATCTTACTCCCTCATCTGTGATAAATTCATCGCTTGGATTTATTTTATTCTTTTTAAGAAGGAATGCCCAAGGCTATCACCGGAAGCCAAGAAAATGATATCCAAGGTAGGACATTGGTACTTGGACGAGGGCGCCACCTACATCAGGATGTTTGGAGCCACCAGAGCACCAAATATCCTACCATCTCATGTCCCATACCGGCTCGTCATAGGAGAAATTTGTTATCAGGCCATCTTGCAGGGCTATAAAGCCACATTGGTTAAAGACAAGAAACGGGCCTTCATACCCTACGGTTTCCATGTGGGGTTCTATCTGGTGAAGGATACTGCTCAAGCCAAACAAGAAGGGTTGAGCCAACTTGAATTTAGGTTCCCTACAGGCCGATTCCGCAAGCATAATACGAAAGGCCTGGTCCTCCAACATGCATCACAGGTTTCATCCTGTTGGCCATATACTCATGATAAGTTGGAAGATGAAGTCTTCACAGAGCCCAGAACTAGGACGAGGTGGTGTAGAGGATGGCCAACCCAAACATGACTAGGTTCAAGGCCATGAACATGGATGAACAGGTAGAAACAATATAATAGTCGGCTCAAGAGTCCCTCGGAGCCAGGGAAGAAATCAGAGTGACAGAGGCAACAGAGGTGCAATGAAGGGGATTTTTCTTGACACTAGAGGCACAAACAAGGGGTATGCTCTTAATGGAAGAAGCACAGAGAGTAATTGATCAACTGCAGAATGATCCAGACCTCGTAGAGATGACTAGGGTTCATGCCGACAACCCAATCGAAAATCGAGGAGATCCAAGTGACCCAGAGCCGATATAAATTGAAGAGATCATCGGGTTAGATAAACTTGAAGTTGCAGCACCACAGGTCGGATTAGCAGGGGACGTGTTGGCTCAACCCGAGATAGCGAGGACATTAGGAAGAGAAAGTGCACCAACCCCCTTGCATGATTTAATAACTATCTATGATGATGAGTTGAGTTCAGAGGTTTCCCTGGTGACCTTGGTACAGATTACAGAGGAAAAGGAACCCGGGAAAGTATTTTCCCCGGATCCCGATGCTCCAATTCAAAGCCTTTCACAGAGCGACTAGGAGGTCGAAGGTATCTTATACACTGACCTACTCGATACATCGAGGACCCAAGTGGACAGCCCGAAGGATGAGCTAGGATCGGGCGAACAAGAAAGAGGAATTCCACAACAGGAAATCGGCATCTCGACAGACGATTATCAAGTAAGTACTGAGCCTCCTCCCGATTCATCAATTTTGGCTTGTACTTTACCTCTCGATGAGCAACAACTATAAGCTGAACTTTTGGGACATACAGAAAAGGTTCAAGAACCCAGTCTTGAACAGATATACATCGTCAGGAGCCTGGGAAACATGCTTACTTCGGGAGAGAAGAAGATCCCCGAACCCGTGGATGAGGTCGTTGATGTACAACACATTGCCTACGACCGAAAGAGGAAATCCATCATGAAGAGAACCACCAAGAAGAGGAGGCTTACTCTACACAACTCCATCCTCATCACCACAGAGGAGAAATTGATTAGCACGGAGCATGACAAGACGTCTGAGCTTATCGGAGCATGAATGGAAATCACAGAGGCCACCCTGGATAGAACAAGGAAAGATGAAGAGGATTTGGCCACTGCTATGAAAGAGTTAGAGCATCTGCGCCATTTGGCGAAATATTATCAGGACTCCACGCAAGCCACAGTGTTCTTGAGAGGTGAATTTCAGGATGCCTACAGTAAATTCACGAATGAGCAGCACCTTTTTACTACAGAGATAACTGATTTCCAAGAAGACGCCCTCATGGCCTTGGCAATGTGCAAGGACATGAAAATATGGTATGAGAAATCTCACCAAGAAGTGGAAAGAATTGATTACATCAACGTGGCCCAAAAGGGTCGAGACGCTAAAGAGAACGATATTTGGGTGCTAAGGGACAACAACATCGACCGCATAAGGAAGTCATTTGAATACTGGGTGAAAATGGCCCAAGAACCACATCAGGAGATCCAAGAGAAATGGGCCGATTGAAAAAGGAGTTGGAGGAAGATCAATCAGGGGATGAGAGACATCGATCTCCTAGAATTCGGCACACCCGATGACTTTGTCGACTTGTATGACATAGTAAAACTACATGCAGAAAAAAAACTCATCATGGACTGCGGAGATAGAAATTGTGGTGAACGTGGAACCATGACAAGTACAACAGTTCATGGAGCACCCGATCAAGGTTCGAACAATGTTACAGCAGTTAAGTGTTGAAGTAGGGCATGGGCAGTGGAAATAAAGGAGACCCTTTCGGCCCCGATGGACTAACACAGATTCCTGTATGCCAACACATGCTAGGAACTCTTCGTCAACTGGTTGGAGTATGAGAAGAGTCATCCACTCAAGTGAAATAATTTGATGACTCTTAGAAGACTGAGAGATGAAAGCGTCATGTGGTGATGTTTTCTTTTACTTGGCATGCACTTTTGATAGTTATTTTTAGTTAATGATTTGTTATAAATAGGAGGATCGACATGTTAGACAGGGTCGATGGTTTTGGCAAAGACCCTCATTTTTGGAATTGTAAAGAACTATTTTGGAGCTACCTTAATTGCGAAGTCTTGTTTATGACCTCAGACAGGATTATGTTTTCATAAAAAGCGTGTGTGACTGGATCTAAGGAAGAATTATTTCTGACTTTATCTCATGAATGGATGTTGTAACGAGTAAGAGCCTTTGAATCTGTTGATAAGTTATTTGATTCAATATTTTTATAGTTCTTGTCTCTAATGATGGAAATTAAATCATTGTGTTAATGTGTGATCGCTGATTAGAGTTAAGGAAACTATTTTTCTTGCCATCATTTTATTGCATGAATGTTCTCTTCTGATAAATTGTATCTCAGTCAAAAATTGAAACCCCAGAAAGTTGATGTATTAGTACTAGGTTTTTCATAGGTGTAAGAATCGTTGTATGCATGTTGAGCACGAGGGTTATCCCAAGCTCAGCCTTCTTCATTAGTTAAGCATTTCCCCTTTGTTACCCAGCTAGTTTATACCAACATTTATCTTGTATCAGTCCCACCTATGAGATAAAATATAAAAAAGAGAACATTCAAACTGAAGGAGGAGCTTTCACAAGAAGACATCATGTCAATCACTACGTAAATCCCAATGATTAATTGGATGGATCGCAAGATCTGGAGAACCACTCCACTATCAAATGTTGTAGATTCTAATTGGGCCTCAGTGGTGGGTTGGGTTCTTTCTTTTGAGTTAAAGGGATTTAGGACCCCTCAACAGAATTGGCGCTAGAAGGAGGGCCTAAATAATTAATGGCTGACAATATTTTTTATATAATATTTCACACAGCCTGTAGATTCAAACCAACCCACATGCATGGCTAGTCATTCTCAAGACAACCCACACACACCGATTACTCCTGAAACGAGTAACTCACCCCAGAAAGAGGAAGAACATCTATTCCCTGGAATAACTTATGCTCTTCCCGACGAGGACTTGAACCAGTTCAGAAGAATCACAAGAGCTTACGCCCGACAAATCAGAGCACTACCCTTAGCTTTGTTACTTCCTCGAAGAAAACAAGTAAGCAGACCAGTGGTTGGCACCCCCGACCAAGTTTTCGTTAACACAATAGAAGACCTTATAGATTTCTCCCTCACCGAAATCGAACATCCTCTTAACCTAATCCCTAAAACACCAGTTGGTAACTGCTCCTGGCCCAACGATTTTTCTGTCAAAGAAGGGTTTAACTCAGAACGCTTAGTTTCAGAGTCGAATGACATGGAAGATAACAATGATCATAATGAAGGAAGGGGAAACCCACCTCAGAATAATTAACCTTGGTTGGCCAGAGATGCTCTGGCCATCCTTGGATGAGTACATAACCTTCCCCGAATCCGAGAAAAGTTACTCCCTAAATTTAACCCTGAAACCTCAGGATTTCCCGAAGACCATATCAAAAAATTCATTCTAGTTATTACACTGATGAATGTCCAACATGAAGACGTAGTATGCAGGATTTTTCCCTATACTTTCGAGAATTCAGCCTCCACATGGTATTTTAACTTACATGTGATGTCCATAACTAGTTGGATGAAGTTTCAAAAGGATTTTCTCGATAAATTTGTGGAAGAAACTACTATAGGAGATTTGATGGTTGAGTTGTTCACCGCCATCATGGGTTCAAAGGAGAAGGTTAAATATTTTAATCAACAGTTCACTACTATCCTAAACAAATTTCACCCCGAAGCTCAACCCACCCAGGAGTTGCAAATCGAAGTATACGCTAATGCTCTCCCAGCTTCCATTTTCATGTTTGTGAAGAGGGCTGCCAAAACAACCTTAGTTGAGAATTTTGAAGAAGCCAAAACAATACAATTCCAAATGAAGGGATGTAAAGAAGGCCAGGTCTCACTAGGAAAGAAGGAATTCCAACCTCCTCCCAGGAGAGGACTCATGTTGACCGGGCCCCCAGGGAAACAAACAATACAAGGTCCCGAAAAGGGAAGTGGAGACATATAATACTTACAACGCATGGTAAAAAAGTTGTCAAACAAAATCATAGACATGAAAAGAAGTTAAGGGGAAGGAAACCAAGGCCAAAGGCCCTATAAACCCTTTTTTTTTAAATCCAACGTTCAAAGCAATTGAACCTCCCCTAGCCAACTTAAACATTGATCTGGGAAATGTAGCATCTAACTCTTTCTGTACCTACCACCAAGAGAAACACTCTGAAAGAGACTGCCCACAATGGGTGCATGTCATGAATTTGATGGCCAACGGTTTCTAGACGAGGTTTCCCTTACCGAACAATCAAGTAGCTCAGCTATGAATATTATTGATCAGGAAGAAGTTGAACCACCAAAATAAACAACCATGTTGATATGGGACCCTGACCTACCAATGCCTTCCGATGACCTATTTGAGGTTCAAGAACCACCCACAGAGGTATTGGTCGTGCAAACATGAAGTAGGGGTCAGCCTGTCTCGAACGACCTTACCACAGCCCAAACATTGGGAGGAAACACAACGTCTAATCACCCTAAAGCACCTTTTGTCTCCCGAAGAAATCCTATAAACATCTATACACGAGAATCTCCCAATCTAGACTACAACATAGTAGAAGATTTGAAAAAATTGAAGGCAAATATATCGGTCATGGACATGTGCATAATCCCCAGCAAAAGGACTTTCTGTTACAATCATTAAAGTCAGTAGAAAACCCTACAACAAGCACTGACTAAGGAAAAAATTTGGCCCTCTCAGATCTAAGAAATAAACCTACTGTGAACGCTTGCTCTGAAGACAAGAAGGGAAAGCCTTTTGTCCCACCATTCCTCTTGACATTTGAAGTCTTCAACATGAACCTCCACAATTTTTTGGTTGACTCAGGGGCATCCTCTCGTATTATTCCATTGTCTATATCCAAAAAACTAAACGCAACCCCTCTCAAAAGTGATAAACATGTGATACAACTAGACAAAACCCATGTGAAAGTTATGGGGGAACTCAAGGATGTGATGATTAGGATAGCGACACACCCAAAATTTGTTCAAGTAATTGACACCATTGTAGTATATATCCCAGAAGCTTATGGATTGCTACTTAGTCGAGATTGTTCCAAGAAGTTAAATAGATATTTAGTACAGACTGGGCTCACCTTTGGTTGCCATTAAAGGGACACACGAATATGATTAGGATTGACAGGGAAAGATATCTTAAACATATTGTCACTGACCTAGAAACCCTCAATGAAACCTCCTCGACATATTTCCCTGTATTGGGAAATTATTCCTGCGACTCTGATTTTGGGAATTTCTCCTTCCTCTCATCTGATGTCCCTCTTACTCAAAACTCTAAAATGACTTTTCAAGAAAATTTTCTAACGGCGATAGAAGAAATCCTCTTTTGTCAAGAACCTCTGTTGAAAACCACGGAGCAGATAGGAATAAAGGAGGAAACCAATAGGCAAGAAGAAATTGATGGCTTCCCCTCAGTAGTCTGGACCTTGTACTTTGATGGATCCAAAATGCAATAAGGGTCAGGGGCAGGGTGTATGCTTATTGATCCCAAAGGTAAACGAAATTTCATGTCCTGCAGACTAGAATTTGAATGCACAAACAACATCGTCGAGTATGAAGCTCTAGAACAAGGGCTAAAGAAATCCATAGACTTAAACGTTAAAGAACTAAAGGTTTTTGGAGATTCTGAAATCATTGTTAGACAAGTAAGGAACATTATACATTGCAACTCTCCCCGCCTGAGGAATTATCAACAGGAAGTGCACAAACTAATAGAACATTTTGAAGCCTTCAACATTACATGGATCCCCAAAACAAAGAACACTCTTGTTGATTCTCTGGCCACTGCTGCCTAAAGGTTATCCCCTCTAGAAGACTATGAAGCCTCTCGATTCACTGTGGAGCTACTCTACAAACCGTCGGTGCACAATTTTCCAATTGGAAGGTCTTTGAAGGAGATGACCATATCATAAACTTTTTAACCAATCGAGATAATTTTAAATATCTGGCTATTGACGATGAAGTATTTCAGGAGAAATTAGTGGATCCCAACCCTCATGTACAAAAACCCGAAGCAAAGCAATCAACTAAAAAACCAAGGTCTCACATAATACTGAAGCGAGAAGCCAATTTATAAAACCTTTTTGACTTAAGGGAAAGATTCAAAGGGCCAACCAACATAAATGCGAGGATTTCATGTCCCATGTATGAGACTATAAATCTAGGAACCACGGAAAACCTGAAGAATATAAATATGGGCAAGACAGTATCTAAAGAAGAACGGAAGGCCTATCTCAAACTTTTCAAACAATATCAATATGTTTTTGCATGGTCCTACCGAGATCTGAAAACTCGTGATACTTGTACCATTCAACACACAATATCGTTAAAGCCCAGGGTGAAACCCTTCCAACATAAACTCTAGAATTACCACCCATCCCTGGAGCCTCTCATGTGTCAGGAGTTAAAGAAATTGCTAGATGCTAAGATTATATTAAAGGTTAGACACTCTGCATGGGTAGCAAATTTGGTTCCTGTGAGGAAAAATTCAAGGGAGATCTGCCTATGTGTAGATTTCAGAGACCTCAATAGAGCATCAGAAAAGGACAACTATCCAGTCCTACCGATGGAGCAACTCTTGCATACCATGTTTGGTTCTAAGGTTTTTTCCCTGGTGAACAGTTTTTCAAGATATAATCGAGTTCTAGTTTCAGAGGAAACCTTATAAACGCATGCCCTTTGGGTTAATCAATGTAGGGGAAACCTTTCACTTGTTGGTGGAACTGTTGGTGCTGTGTATCCATCTACAATTGATTGCCAAACTTGAAATCCCTATGCATGTATATATGCCTTCATCCTTATGCTCCAAAAAGCATACTTATGTCCATCAAACTGTGGTATTCCATTTTT
>SNQJ01S0041551.1:95351-108757 GCA_010110895.2 Picea sitchensis | reverse complement strand
CAAAGCACATAGAGATAAAATATCATTACATCCGAGACATGGTGCAGAGAAGATCTATAGAGCTCCAATACATATACACAGATGAACATGTAGTGAACATTCTCACCAAGCCTCTGTATAGAGTGAAGTATGATTACTTCACAAACAAGCTTGGTGTGATGTAGAATGTCCACCCTTGCAGAGAGGGAGGTGCGTTGTTTCTTCTCATGTCGAATAAACCCTCTGGCCAAGGGTTCCCTAGATTAGTCATTTGAGGTGACTGAGGGGGTAACGCACTGTCGAACCTGATGAGAGAAGAACCATCACATGCATAGTCATGAGGACTATGGGAGTAGATTCATGCTATTGGATGAGACTATAACTATGGCTGATGGCATTGTAGTAGCTGTGTGCTACTAACTGATTGCTACATAGTTATAGAGACATCGACTATGACTATGACTGATGGAATTGTAGTAGTCGTGTGGTATTGGCTGATTGATGCATAGCTATAGAGGCTATGACTGTGGCTGATGGAATTGTAGTAGCTATGTGCTACTAACTGATTGTTACATAGTTATATAGGCCATGACTATGGCGTATGGAATTGTAGTAGTTGTGTGCTACTAGCTGATTGTTGCATGGTTATGGGGATTGCAGACTATGAGTATGCCTAATGGCATGGTAGTAGTTGTGTGTTACTAGTTGATTGTTGCATAGTAATATAGACTGTTGGACTGTATGGTGGTAGCTTGTGTAGCTACTAGTTTATTACAGTATGGAGACATTGTGTCTGTGGATAGTAGTTGTGTGCTACTTGGAGTGGTTATGTACCATTGGATAGTAGTGGTGTACTACTATGGATCGACATTGTCATGTTCTACTGGATGGCATTGTAGTAGCTGTGCATTACTATTTCATTTCCATGGAGACTCCCAATTGACATTGGGAGTAGATGAGTGCTACTTTATTGCAGATATTGTGACAGATAATTCGAGCTACTGATGGCATTGTGGTAGCTGTGTGCTACTAGCTGTTTGTAGAGTAGTTAGTGGACTACTAGATGAAGACATCATGAGAGACACCTCCCTAGCTAAGAGGGAGTGTTGATGTTTTGGTAGCCGCGGGAGGAAATTTCCTCTAGAAGACATTTATTAGATGAAGATAAGATTTCAGATGTCCAGGAAGGCCATTAAAATAGCTAAAAGAATACCCAGAAGAAAATCTGACCCACATAGAAAAAAAATAAAGTAAAAATAAGATTCCTAGAGAAGAAGTCGGCCTAGGTAGTTGAATTGAAGACTATCAGTAAGGAGGACATCTAACTCATTTGGACACACTCAAAACACACACTCTCACTGAGGAAAAGGTGCGCAAATCTGAGGAGGAAGAGGAGACATAGAGTTGGGTGTTATTCTTGGTGGCTACTTTATCTTATGTGCTATCTTTCTAAGGAGGTGCACTCTTATTGTATTGTGTTGTTGCTGCAGCTGTGAGCACTAGAGGTGTGATGGCCTAGTGCTAGGGTTTATATCTTGTCTGTGGCTCTTGAGAGCTAGTGAATTGTTGGACTTTGTGAATGAAATCTATCTAAGAAAGGTTGTTGGGTTTTTTCCCCATTTGGGGTTTTCCCAAGATAAAACTCTTGTGTTCTTTTTGTCTCTTGTTTATGTTGCTATTGCTTAGTACATGATGTATATATGTTAATGAAGTAAAAGAACATTGGTAACTCTAATTCTCTGTAAATAAAGAAAATCTAACATAAATCACATGACCTTTTGAGCCTTCTAAGAGTATGTATGTCAATTACATACTTATTTTTCTATAGTGTAGGTTACAATATGCTATGCACACATAATTTTATGGTAATTAACTTTGTATTTGTTTATTTTGTAGTGTCATTATCCTTTGCTCATGAGTGCTTATGTGAACCATGAATTCCGTAAGAACCCATGGCATGCCATATCTAAACTATCTACATTTGTACGTTGGATCATATCAAAGGGGTTTCACATGGATAACATTCGAAAGTGGCATCGAGAGATACTATGAGATTTGTTGGAAATGTAATCTGTTAAGGTTACTTGGTTGAAGGAATATGAAACAAATTGTCATCTGGAGTCCAAGAGACCTCTTGGAAGATGAATCCAAAGGTCATCCAATATGTGTTTATATGTGTATCATATGAATGAATAACACAACTCATGCTTATCCATTTCATGTGTTCCAACAATAGTATTAGAGTGCCTTAGTTCTTAGGCCTGAATTGAGCTATGGGAGTTATCCACAGCTGAGTCATCCATAGGCGCTTTTCATTATGGTGTGCATAAGAAACCTATATGCTCTCTCCGTTGTCTCTATTTTATGTCTCTCTGCAAGGCAATGTTCTCTGTCATGAACACCAGTCTTCAATCAAATCCTCTCTATCCATTTTTGTTTGCACCTCTTCTCGGTCTACATGAAATCATTAGATGGAGTGATTTCTTTGCGTTTTATGGTTTCATCCTTACAGTTCTCTATTCTGATCATGGTGAACCCAATGTGAAACCCCTTTGATTCTTCTCATGGTGGCCCTCTTCACACCGCTCTCTTTGCAAAACCCGGAGCATGGAGAAATCCATTGTGTATTCTAACAGTGTACTCAAGTTGCATTGTTTCGATGACTTCCTTCATGAATTTTTCCGAGCTCCATATTTTGATATGTGAAGGAGATACAGATAGTAGGAAGCCATTGATTATTATGAGGTTAAGGATATGTTTTGGAGTAGGCTAGATACCTAACTCCAGCGAAAGAACCTGAGGCCATCCAACTGTGCGTTGTTTTGAAATTTTCCGGACACCAAACGACAGGATTTTTGTAGATTTGCATTTTCTCTTTTGTCGCCTTCTTATGCAACTTTGAGTAAGCTTGTTGGCACAGGGGAAGAACCAGGGTTCAATGCTTCAACATCACACCAACAAAGCCCTAAATACCAACCCTTTCGGCAACACCTGCGAAGTAGATGAAGTCTCACCCGAGGTAGAGGCAGGGGTGGTTGCATGACTCAAATGTATGCAACCTAGTTGGGACACAAATATGTGAATACACCACTCTAACAAAGCACTTAGCAGTTAGCATTCATCTGTATTTAACCCTTATTCACATCACATATCCAAACCCTAATTACAGAACAACAAAGTATTCAACCAGATCTAACACATCTAAGCACTTAGCATATGGAAAGAGATCAGATCTAACATTCATTCACATCACTAAGCACTTAATATATCATACCAGGTTCATCTAAACATTCATTACTTCACTAAGCTTAAATCATATGATCAATATAACAACCATAATGCACAAAGAAACCATAACACAAGATATACGTGGTTCACCCCAGCGTGGGGCTACGTCCACCAACTCTTCTCTTCTTTATTATCTTCTGTAAATCTTCTTACATGCACAGAGCCCAAAAACCCCACTCTGCATAGGATAGGAGATCTGCACGCACCTCGCAAGATCCTCCTTCCCCAAGTTAGGTCACAACACAAAGCCTTCTTACACAGTTTGCACACAAGCTTCTTACAATCACTTGCACTTAGCTCTGCAAGTCTTAACACATAGTATGCACAAAGCCTCTAGCTCCACACTAAACCGATTCTACCAGGTCTCTCTACTTACATCACCTAAATTTCTATTTATACTTTACAAAATGGGCCTAAACATGGGTAAACCCACGGGATGACATCCCATACTCATTACATAAACCCTAAACCCAAAAGTGCCCTAAAAAGGGGTTGAGATCCTGTGATATCCGCTTCGCCTGGCGCTCCGTCTTCGACCAGCCTGTCAAAGTCCCAAAAATGGTCAAACATGACCAAGGTTCTCCAAAACTTGGTTGAGGGCAAACATGCCCCCAACACTCACCTGTGACTCATCCCGAATCACTCTACTATGGGTAAATCTGCTTCAAACACCTCAAGCTTGGCTCCAACTACTTTGACTTGCTGCTTCACCAAGGCCTCCTTCTCAGGGAACTCCTGAATAACTGCCTCGGTCATAGGTCCTTCCAAGCGTTGTTCGACTATAGTGATGGCTTGTTCTAGTTCTGCTCCTCATTCTTCAATCTTTTCAAAAAGTAGGCAAGCTACATCCTGGACTGGTTGGAGCTTTTGAGTCACTTCCATGACTTTCTCTATATGGCATGGACCTGTTGTTGAGCCGTGCGCTGTTCTTGGGATATTTTCATTCACTCAACCACTAATAAGGGCTTCAACTACGCTTGTACTGTTGCTTCTTTCTGCTTTTCTTCCTGGAGCTGCGACTCCAATCTTTTTAGTTCAAGGTCCTCGGTAAGGCGCTCATAATTCTACGCACTTTGACTACTAAGCTGTTTACATTCTAAGGATAATGCCTTGATTCTATGGACTGTGCTTCAGGTGGTTTCTTCTTGCTGGTCTTGCACTTCCTACGGGGTGCTTGGTACTGCTTGTAACTCCAATTATGCTACTCTCTGTTGATGTTGTTGGATGGATGCAGTAAGCTTCTCTACTTGACTCTCCACCGGGTCTTCTTCTATCTGTTCTAAGCCTATCACAGAGCGAAGTGCTCTGTTGACTGCTTCTTTAACTCCAACCTACTCTGTGAGCAACTGTTCTTTCTCTTTTTGGATATGTGCTTTATCCTCTTCAAACTTGATTTGGAGGTCGTCCTTCTCTTGTTGTGCAACTCGAAGTTTCTCTACGACTTCCTCTTGTGCTTGCTTCGGGGCCACTGTGGCCTGTTATTTTTCTTCTTGCATGTGACGAAGGTGAGCTTCGGTTGCATCATCTATTCTGCGGAGTTAGGCATGCTCACCTCCCAACTCTGTTTCTTCTGATGGTGGGGGCGCAGTCGACACTGCACAATTGGAGTGAAGGGCTTGTTGTACCCCTCTCATCTCTACTTCAATTATTTCATACATGGTTTCTTGTTTTTCTTCATTTCTCTGGAAAATATCTTCCGAGGCGTCTGATACAGTTGCGATAATGAAGTTGAAGTCATCGACTGTGAGCACAGTCTGTAGCTTTGGCTTACTATATTTGGACTTCTTCCACGATGTATTTTTCATTGGGGAAACCTTTATTTTCTTAGACTTCTCTACCTCTTCAAGGGGGTTCCTAGGTGGTGTTACTTCACCCTACTTCTTCTTGTCTTCTTCCCCTTCTTTCTCTTCTTTGTCCACTTCATCGTCTCCTCCTCCTCTAGGTGAATCTGATGCAGTCTTTTATGATGTGCTATGTATTTTCTGTACATCTTCCTTCTTTTTCTTCTTGCTACTGTTGGGTGCATCATATTCTTCGCGAGTAACCATCGTACTTCCAATGAGGTCGGGATCAGACAGTTATGCGTGGTTAACTAGCACTAGGAGTTCTTCAGGCCACTCCTTGGTGATTTCCTCCATGTCCTCCTCGGTGAGCTTGTAATAGGATTGAATCTCTTCTTTATGTTCGTCTCTGCACGCAGTGATATATATAAAATGCCTATCAGTGTGGAACTTCGCAAATGGTCTGAACCTGTCCATGGCGTTTGATGTCATATGAGGGAAAGACTCAATAGCCCTATTTAACTGCAGGTAGTAGGTATGGAACACCGCGTTCGACTGCCATTGTTTCCCCATGTCGCTCGAATACCAGAGCGTGGTGAACTTCGTAGCTAGTGTCTTGAATGGCTCAATGTCAGGGAAGGTCGCTCCTTTCGGCATCTCCCAAGCAATGAACATGATGAGGATCAACAACCAGCTAAAATAGAACTCATATCCCTGATCCTGAGATTCATGACAGTCTTGTTCTAACTAGTTGACGAGGTAACTTGCCCAGTTCATTTGTAATCCTGCCACGCATTTTCCTGCGAGGTCAACAACGAACCCTGTGACGTGCATGGGTCTGTTCTTCCTTACTAGCTTACCAACGATCAACTGGCAGGCTAGGCGCACTGCACCATTCTAGATGGAGGCTACCCTGTAGCCTCGCTTCCCCTTCTTGACATTGCCATAGGTGTCTTTAATCTTCTGCGCCAAAGCGTGATCTGGAACCTTCCCTGGATACAATTCATGTGGGTTATGTCCCTACATGCTTGATCCGGTGATCCTATGGATCAAAGCCGGATCGAAGGTGATACGCCTGTCCAACCATAGATAACCACCGTGGAAGCATGACAACAGGAGCTTAACACACACGCTAACCTCTTGATGTCTTCCAAAGTGTGGTATCTTCATCACGTTCAAGATAGTGGACCTCACGATGTCCATAGTCCATGGCTGGGGGATGATCTTTGACTTCTTCCCCTTGGTCTTGGTCAAATATTTGTGAGGTGCGAGCATGCCATAGCTCTTGTGGTCTCCTAGGTTATAATCACTGATCTTCAATGTCAGAATCCTCTCCAACTGCGGTCTGACTGTGCATATTCCCTTCGGGAGGTATGCAGTGATGACTGTGTAGTCGAAGTTGCTCGTGACACTGTCATGACTTACCACACTAGCCAAGGGTGGGATGTAGTCGGGAATGATGGATGGAATTAGCTTCGCATTCGCCAAGTCATCATGATGCTTCGTTCATTTCTCGATCGCATCTCAGGATGGTCTAGATCCAAGGGTAGTCGACGGGGATGATTGCACTCCTCTCATCGATGAGGCTTGGATGCCTGCAGACATCACCTTCTCGGTCATGAGGTCTATTAGGATCTCCTCGACGGATTTTTCTGTTGTGCTAATTTCGTCTGACATGCACACTCGAGATCTGATATCTTAGGTCGGTGAACAAACACTCAATGTAACAGAATGGATGGCAAGGTCTCAATGATCAATGTGCGAAAGTAACTAGTTCTCTATGGGCTCGGATAATCATAATTGGAAAAAGTGTTCTTGGTGCAACGCTCGATGGGATAAATAGACAACGTCATAACAGACTCTATCAATGGGCAAGAACGCCTCAATCAATGCTATTCCATCCGTTATGGCACGGTCCCAACGGTCCAGTGGCGAACGTTCCGGCAATAACTGCGCTTCTAGCCGTTCTGGAGCGTCGTTCTAACGGTCAGGACGCCTCCAATGGTCATATTGCTTCGCCGTGGCGAAGTGCCAATCTTCACTGTTCTGATATCCTGGTGGAGTTCCAATTCTGCAAACCTTCTTTCTGCGGGGTCCTCTCTGGAATGTCCTGTAACTTTTATAACTTTGCTTTCTTCTCGCTGAGCTTTCTAGCCTTCTTTCCTGTAATATGAGTTACTGGGTTCCTCTTCCCATTTTGATTCTTACCTTCTCTTGGAAAAGTAACTTCACGCTGTCGATGATCTTTCATAGTGTTCAAGGGTGATACTTCTCTATCTGGGGTAGGTGCTCTACTCCCCTATACAGACAGGTGTTTCACGTCTTCCTGTGCTCTTTCAACTTCAACGTCCAGATCTCTGGTCCTCAGTAGCTTCGACTGGTCTTCTCATTCTTTCAGTAAGTGCACTATTATCCTAGCCATGAAATCTCTTAGTTATTTCTTTTTCTGTTCTAGATCCTTCTCTTCTTGTTTCCTTCATATTTGATCTTTCTCAATCTAGGTTTTTCCTAGCAAAATAGAAAATGGGGCGTTGTTCTCAACAAAATTAACGATCTCAAATTCTTCTTCTGTCGAAGTGCCATGTGCACTCATAGATGTCTGGGTAAGTATTCCACATAGGGTTATCAACTTTCCTCTAAATTATCCTATTCCTCCTAATGTAGGAACCATAGCAGGCTTTCCCAAAATTTCCCAAGTTCTTTCTGTCATGATATTCACATGTGTTTCCTCATCCAGGACACAATCTATGTCAAAGTCTCCTATTCTTGTTTCTATGTACTCTATCTCTTTTAAGATATCTGATAAACTGGTGTCTCTGTGATCATTCAAGGTTTCTTTCATCTGCAATAATACAGTCTCTGATCCTTTCTGGGGTTCTATCATATCCTTAGTTTCTTGGCTTGTCTCATAGTATTCTTGTCTCATATTCATCTTTTCAACTTTTGCAATCATTCTATGGCAATCCAAGATTTCATGTCTAGTAGCCTTACAACAAAGGCAAATAGGACCTCTACCAGGGCATTCCTTAGCAAGATGTCCTGGTCTTCTTCAACTATAACAAAGAGTTAATCCTCTCTTTCTCTTGAATGATCCCCAACCTTTCCTGTACTGTGCACTGGGATCACAGTAACTAACCTGCAAAAAATTCTTTCTAGGATCCTGTATCCATTCGTTAGTCCAAACATTCTTTCTATGCATAGGAATAACATAGCTTTCATTATTTATATTAGATCTATTCATATCAAATCTTATTTCTTCTAGATGTACCCTAGTTTTCAGATTACGACCAAATCTATTAAACATACCTAGATTTGTTCTTTCGATTTTTTTTTTTTCACTTATCTTACCTTTCTCAGAGCACAAAGCTTCAAGATCTTACCTCTTTTCTTCATATCAAACTTCTCTTCTTATCACAAAGATTCGCAAGTCAAGTAGAATATTGTGCACTAAAGTAGCAGATCTACGCATAGATATTTCTCTTTTCTTTAGTTCCCAACAATCATAGTTTCAGTCCCGACAACAGAACTATTTGTGGGCACATGGGCAGACCCAGGGTTCAACGCTTCAACAACACACCAACAAAACCCTAACTACCGACCTTTTCGGAAACACCCGCGAAGCAGATGAAGTCTCACCCGAGGTAGAGGCAGGGGTGGTTGCAGGACTCAAATGTCTGCAACCTAGATGGGACACAGATCTGTGATTACACCACTCTAACAAAGCACTTAGTAGTTAACATTCATCAGTATTTAACCCTTATTCAGATCACAGATGCAAACCCTAATTACATAACAACACAATATTCAACCAGATCTAACACATCTAAGCACTTAGCATATGGAAAGAAATCATATCTAGCATTCATTCACATCACTAAGAACTTAATCTATCATACCAGGTTCATCTAAACATTCATTACTGCATTAAGTTTAAATCACATGAACAATATAACAACCATAATGCACAAAGCAACCATACCACAGGATATAAGTGGTTCACCCCAGCATGGGGCTATGTCCACCAACTCTTCTGTTCTTTATTATCTTCTGTCAATATTCTTACATGCACAGAGCCCAAAAACCCCACTCCGCATAGGACATGAGATCTGCGTGCACCTTGCTAGATCCTCCTTGCCTAAGTTAGGTCATAACACAAAGCCTTCTTACACAGTCTACACACAAGATTCTTATAATCACTTGGACTTAGCTCTGCAAGTCTTAACACAGAGTATGCACAAAGCCTCTAGCTCCGCACTAAGTCGTTTCTACTAGGTCTCTCTACTTACATCACCTAGCTTTCTATTTATACATTACAAAATGGACCTAAACATGGGTAAACCCATGGGCCGACATCCCATACCCTTTACATAAACCCTAAACCCAAAATTGCCCTAAAAAGGGGCCGAGATCCCGCGATCTCCGCTTCGCCTGACGCTCCGTCTTTGACCAGCCCGTCGAAGTCCCAAAAATGGAAAAACATGACCAAGGTTCTCCAAAACTTGGTCGAGGGCCAACAAAGCTTCAACTGTAGCATTCCACTTTTGGAAAGAATCCATTGCAGAGTCAACATTGATTTCTAGTTCATCTCTACATGACATCTTTTCTTCTATATTTTTCTGAAGCTAATCTAAAGGTTGGAGGACTTGAGAAACTTCTCGGGTATTTTGTAGAAGCAATAAATCTGCATTTGAAATCTTATTATTATACTCATTAATTTTCTCCTTAATATTCTGCACTTCATCCCGCAAATCAAATTATTTCTTATTCAAGGCCAATATGTTTTTCTGCAGCTCCTTGATTTCAACCTCTAATGCTTGAATTAAAGGTTGCTTTGATTGTCTCTCTACCTCAATCTCAACCAATTCTAAAATCAACTCAGTTTTCCTCTCTTCTAAATCGATGAGAGCACTGAAGAACTTGATTGTACACTGGGGATTGGGCCTGGAAATGTCCTTCAAAGAGAAATTGCAGGCTCTCACAACTCACATTATCTTCTCAATTTTCGAAATAGAATTGACATTGCCCACATATTCTCTATGTAGCTCCTTGTTTTCTAACACATCTAGGCCACAAAAGATCGATTGTTCTCTATTGTTCCATCCTTGTGCCTAGGTCATGTATCAGTTGAAGAAACGATATATCTGTAGAGAAGGCTTGCAGATAAGTCTCAATTTTATATACAACATGCATACATAAGACCTCTTAGAGTAGTAGATATATTACTTGGTATCGATGAAGACTCTCAACCTCAACTATTCAAATGTGATCCCGCTCCAAACCAAGCACATGGTTGAAAGTAAAACACTAATTTATCTCATGCAATCAAATTTGTCAGCACCATCTCAACAAGTGAATTAATCCAAGTTCATCCAAAATTAAGTTATGAACTTTAGATGGAAGTGGCACCAAATGTAGAACCTCTCCAAATTTGTTTGACAACACACATGTCCTTCCTTGGACTAAGTTTATTTTATTAATTTTATGTACATTGAGTGAGACTCACTGTATTACACGCCAATAAATCTAACACTGTGGAATTTGGTCCAGATATTTTTGAATTGATTTTCATCGGGTTGCCTGTTTGGAGCTTCTTACATTTTAAGTTTTTTTACAAGTTTTTGTCATGACAACCATTGCAATTTCTTATTTAAGCACATCATTTTCCATATTCCTTCTTGGTGGTGGAGATCATAGAGATTACATAATAAAAGAATCAATGACACATTCTCCAGAATCAAGGTATACTTACAAGTTTACTTGTACATTTTGAAATCAAGTTACATTGTAAACAGGTGCATTTTCGGTAGAAGCCAACACCCTACATTTTTTGATTTTGCATTGAAGAGTCTAAGAGTTAAATGGATTGAAATGATGAACTATTAGAGTTATTGAACACTCTAAAACTCTCAACTGATGGCAATAAAGTTACAATTGACAAAGAAACTCTTCATTCTGTTATATCTTATTTGCATGTTTCGCAAGCCAAAGTAGCACTACTTCAAACTCAGACTCGACTTCTTCAGGATGCACTTGAATGAAAGAATACTTGGCATTATGAACTAGTCATTGTTCAAAACAACCCTCTTTTCAAATAAGAAGATGATATATATTTAGACCAACGACCAACATAGAAGAAACTCAGTGAGCCAAGTTCATATATAAGTGTAGTTCAACTTCCTCTTTCCAAGATGTTATCACTCTATAAATTCCCAGAGGTTGTCGCTATGTAGAAGAAATTTACCAGAGGTAATTTTATCCAACCGCTTCGAAACGGGGATCTAGCCCTTCCAGTTTCAGAGAGGGATCTCTATGTAAGATTTAAGTTTGTTTTAGGTTTTAGATTTTATGCTAGTTAAATAAATAGAGTGTGTTGTTTGTTTTATAAAAATGGCTGAAATATTGCTTACGCATCCATTGGGATATGGGCTCTGTTTTATAAAGTTTGAGACCGAAGAACATATTTTATAAGGTGTTTTCATAGGGAAGGATATTGCAACTGTAAGATCCTTTAGAATAAAGTGATGGATATTAGAAAAGATGAGATAATTCAATTATAACAAAGAAGCATTTAAGAATTTCTTTATCATAACGTAAGAAGATTAACATTTAGATCTTTAAAAGCCAGAAACATAGTATACAAAGATAAATTTTGCAACTTCAACTTCTTTTAAATGATCGGATATAGAAAACATAAATGATTATGAAGATAGAAAAACCATTCAACGAAGAGGAGAAAACATCACCAACAGTTAACACACAGGAATCCTGTGAAATGTCCTTTTTATTACTGGTAAATCTCTTGAGAAAGATTACAGTGCTTACAACTTACTTGGGCGTAAAGATCAACCCTGACTACTTTGAAAATTGAAGTATTTATAAGAAAAATTACAAACGATCCTGTCATTAATGATCAGGACGTGTCAAAATCCAAAACTAACTAACTAGATAACATAATAGAAAATTGTAGGAACTGCTCATGATTTGTCGGATTCTTCATGCTGATTTTGGGGAAGGTTGTCGGGGATTCATTCGCTTGACTTTGGATGCTCCGCATGTTGACTTTATTTGTACACCTCATCCTTTATTCGATCAATTCACACAACTCTTCCCATCTTTGCTGATTGGGAATGGTGATTTTTAATAGCCTGTGGTAGATTTCATCCATCTCTATATATTTGGCAAAAGTCGGCTTGATGATAAAAATGTACTTGATTTCATGTTGGATACTGAGATCCAACTGTAGAGTCTCTAAAAACACTTTACCTATTATGCTACCATGTATCCTTGAAAACTTGGAGCAGTCCTTTGCCATCATGGCAATCTTTTGCTTGTAGTCGGACAGAGTCATCAGTTTGTCATTTAAAAACAACAAACCAGGAAGGCCTTTCTTCTGCAAAGCATCAATCTTGCTGAAGAATCTCTGAACTCTGATATCCATGTTCTGGGCTTTCTCCTCCAATTGCAACATCTGTCCTCTTTTGGTCATAACCCTCTTGACCTCGAGGATAGTCTTTGTTCTATCCTTAATCTTATGGTTTTCCAACTCTTATTTAGTTTTCAAATTAAGAAACCTGATGATTTCATTTGCTTCTGTGGGCATTTCTCCCAACTCTCCCTTGATCCTATCGATGGCCTACTTGCTCCTTAAAACCAATTCGTGTTGTTCAAACATGATTTGCACCATGGGCCATATTTCATTTATGGATTTTGAGATATCCATCCAAATGTTCTCTTTGGCTTTTGCCAGTGTTTTGCCCACAACTGTCTGCTTCTGCAGCTGTTAAATATCCTATTTTAGTTTTTCTGATGTGTGTCTCTCTATATTGTAACTGGCTTGGAAAGAAGCTTTTAGTTTATGGAGATTTAATATCTCCTGCTCCAATCTTTTGATTTCCATTCCTTGTAAATTCATCTTCTCCATTGATGTTGCTAAAGCTTCAGATGTCCCTAGAACTGTCACTGGGGCAGCTGATGGAAGTTTTGTAGTGGTGGTGGCTGATGCTGTCACTGTGCTAACTCCTGTGAGGGGAACTGCACTTAAAGGGATGACCTCCATAGGCTTTGTTTGTTCTTTTCCCTTTACTAGTTTTTCCAGCTCTGCTTCCATCTATTTGATCTGAGCATTCTACTCCATGATCAATTTTAGCATCTCCTCTTTTTGACCTTCTGTCTCTGCCATCTCTTTGGTTTGTGAATATTCAGTAGCTGCCAGTTTTAATTGCTTCCTCAAAGAGACTATGTCAGCATTCTTTTTCTTCAGCAGTTCTTCAACTACTTTCATGTTTGAGGGGTCATACCCAATTTTTAGTACCATCTCTTCCAAAGACTTGATCCTGTTATCTTTTGCAAAAGATGACA